>CAKNXH010061230.1:0-25763 GCA_932178445.1 Andricus quercusramuli
AATCCGAAAATTTTCGAAAAGGTGAATGGAAGGTTATAAGGCCATTTTTTACATTTAGCATTTTTCTTTAATTTTAGGAAAAATTATAATAATTAATGTAAATATTAACAAATTTCGAAAATAACATAAAGTTTGAAAAGATTTAAAGAATGAAAAAAAAAATTAGATCTTGACGTTCCTCGAAAAAAATTCATTGAAAAAATTCAATTTAAAACGAATATTCAAAAAGATTTCAAGACATTTCAAAAGATTTCGAAAATTTTCGAAAAAGTACATGAAAGATTTTAAGGCAATTTTTTACAATTACCGTTTTTTTGTTAATTTTATGAGAAATTAGAATAAATAAAGAAAATATCAACAAATTTTGAAAATAACCTAAAGTTTGAAAATATTTAAAAAGTTAAAAAAAATATTAGATCTTGAAATTCCTGAAAAAAAAGATGGATTGTCGTTTTGGAAAATTAATTTAAAAAGAATATTCAAAAATATTCCAAAATATTTCGAAAGATTTCGGAAATATTCGAAAAAGTACATGGAAGATTATGAGGCAATTTTTTGCATTTAGTATGTTTTTTTAATTTTAGGAAAAATTAAAATAATTAAAGAAAATATCAACAAATTTTGAAAATAAGTTGATGTTTGAAAATGTTTAAAAAATGAAAAAAATATTGGATCTTAAAATTCTTGGAAAAAAATGTATTGATTGTTGATTTGAGAAATTAATTTAAAAAGATTTATAAACATTTCAAATGATTTCGAAAATTTGCGAAAAAGTGAATGGAAGATTATAAGGGATTTGTTTGCATTTAGCATTTTTTTTTTTTTCAATTGCAGGAAGAATTAGAAAAATTAATGTAAATATTAAAAAATTTCGAAAATAACATAAAGTTTGAAATGATTTGAAAAATGAAAAAAAATTAGATCTTGAAATTCCTCGAAGAAAATGGATTGATTGTTGTTTTAGAAAATTAATTAAAAAATAATGCTCAAAAAGATTTCAAAACATTTCAAAAGATTTTGAAAATTTTCGACAAAGTACATGGAAGATTATAAGGCAATTTTATACATATTTAGTATTTTTTTTAATTTTAGGAAAAATTAAAATAATTAAAGAAAATATCAACAAATTTTGGAAATAAGTTGATGTTTGACAATATTTCAAAACTGAAAAAAATATTAGATCTTGAAATTCCTGGAAAAAAATTTATTGATTGTTAATTTGAAAAATTAATTTAAAAAGATTTATAAAAATTTCAAATGATTTCGAAAATTTTCGGAAAAATAAATGGAAGATTATAAGACATTTGTTTACATTTAGCATTTTTTTTAATGACAGGAAGAATTAGAATAATTAATGTAAATTGATTGTTTTGAAAAATTAATTTAAAAAGAATTCCCAAGAAGATTTCAAAAGATTTCAAAAGATTTCGAAAATTTTCGAAAAAGTACATGGAAGATTATAAGGCAATAGTTTACATTTAGCATTTTTTTTTAATTCTAGGGAAAATTAGAATAATTAAAGAAAATATTAACAAAATTCGAAAAATTTCTAAAATAACTCAAAGTTTGAAAAGATTTAAAAAATGGAAGATTTCCATTCACATCAATTTATCAAGAAACTATTATTACGCGATGATTTTATCAAACGTGACAAGACGATATATCGCTGCGAACGATAACGCGAAACGGAAATAAAGCGCGTCTAAAAAGCAGAAAAAAATGCTAACCAATTTGAACAATAATTCTTCTCTGATTGCAATCGCATTGGATTCATGGCGGTAATCCATGCCTGCGATTATGAATCATCAGAATGCAAATTTCAGTTCTGAATAATAGCCGATCGAATCATGTAATGACATAACGAGTCACGATTATTCATTGGATTTTCAAAGTATGATTACCGCCAATTAATAGAATATTAATTAACTCAATTCACTATCAGTGAATGCACGTGTCGAAAATCCTTATCAGGGGTTTTTATTTATTTATTTATTTGACCATCTTAAGCCCAACAGTCAAAGACCAATTTTAGGGCTACCTTAACAAGAATTTTACAGGTTTCTAAGCGTGAATCTTATTATAATTACTATTCCTATTCCTATCTTAACTTATTTAGATGTACTTATCTATATTCGCGGGCCTTGCTAGTAAATTCCGAGATACTTATGAAGAACAGATCAATGTTGGGTATTGCCAAACACATTCGATTTATATTATTGCATAATGAGTGGAGTGGTGATCCCTGCATCCAACCAGTGGCAGCTATTGGCAAGTAAAATGGAAACTGTGATCTGGTGCTGTGTTTTGGAACCGAGATTGGCAAGATCGATAAGAAGTAAGGACAGTCTAGAAGTCCTCGGACAATCTCAAATAAAAAAATGATTGTCATAAAGGTTCTCCTATTTTCGAGCGTACATACATTAAATCTTTAAATCATCTGATCATAGTCAGAGCCCGGCGGAGGATAGTAGCCATCCTCCCTATACGAGAGAAACTTTAAAAATCGCTTCTGGCATTTTTCGATTGACGCCACATACTTTGAGTGCCGGGGTGACCAAACCACCGATGCGTATTCCAGCTTCGATCTGATCATTGTATTAAAAAGGGTTTTTAATGTACTCGCAGATTTGAATTTTTTACATATTCGTAACATAAAACCCAGCGCTTTGTTAGCGCTGCTCATAAGCTCTTCGATTTGTAATGTGAACGTAATTTGTGGGTCACATAATATGCCAAGGTCACGAATTAATTGCACTCTCTCCAGAATTATACCCTCTATGCAGTAATCAAATTTGACAATGTCCTTTTTGCGTGAAAAAGTCATAACTTTGCATTTCAAGATATTTAAATCTAGCGAGTTTTTTCTGCACCAATTTAGAAAATTTGCAAGATTATTCTGCAGGACGTTGCAATCATGCAAAGAAGTAATTGGCAAAAATGTTTTTTTATCATCAGCGTACAGTATGTGATAGACAAACGGATCCATATCTTCCTCAACATCATTGAAATAAACAGTAAATAATAGTGGCCCGAGAATAGAGCCTTACGGGAAGCCCGACGTAGGAAAAAACGGTTTCGATGCATAACCACCATACTGTACAATATTTCTTCTGTTATTGATATACGTTTGTGTAAGTGATAATATTTTATCTGGAAGCCCAATCCTTCGCAATTTCATCATTAAAATACCATGATCTATGGAGTCAAAGGCCTTACTGAGATCCGTATATACTACATCCACCTGTCGAAATTGGTACAACATAGAGGTTATAAGTTGAAAAAAAGTCACCAAGTTAGTTACAGTTGATCTCTTAGGAACAAATCCACGTTGCGCAGATGAAACAATTGGTTTGAAATAACTCCATATTATGTCATAAATACAAATCTCAAACGCCTTAGAGAACCCGTTGAGTATAGAAATTGGCCTATAATTTACTATATCAGATTTATTGCCATTTTTAACGCTGGATAAATTCTAGTAGACTTCCAAATCGTGGGAAATTCGCCCTTCAATAGTGCAAGATTAAAAATGGTAGTTATAATACGTCCGTATTATTCACCTGCAGTGCATCTCCTATTAGTTTCACATGTTGAGACTTAAAAGAAGACCTGAGTAAGAATGTTAAGAAATCGTTAACAGGTTTTTTATAAACATTATTAAAAAATACTGCGAATGCATTCACTATGTCATTCTGTTTATCAAAATCTAATCCTTCATAATTCATTATGCCCGATATTCTATTTATATCAGAAAGGCTATGGACATACATATGTCCAAAAATACGATGGGTTTGACGATAGATCTCTTTCAACTCTTTCCACATATTCTTTATGATTCCATTTAATCAGCGCACTAAGATTATTTCGCAGGACCTGATATTGTTGAAGAATATTGGGCGACTGATATTTTTTATATTTAGCGTGAAGATCATGTTTACTAGCTAGACCATTAATAATAGCTCTGGTGTACCATCGCGGATATTTTAGTGCAGTAGAGGTTTTGCAGTGCGGTATATGTTTTTCAAAAAGTATATAGAGGATACTGTAAAAGCTATTGCAACAATTATTTACATCTTCGTACGCACTCAAAGCTGACCAATCAGCATTACTAATATCTACGTATAATGAAGGATAATCGCATTTTCTAAAGTTTAATTTTCGCTTAGTGATAGTTTGAATAAAATTGCGTTTCGAAACTTTCAAATCAACCGCTGCAATATAAATCAGAAGCGAGGGGTGATATTTATCTTCTTCAATTATAGGATATATACATTTACTCAAATTCATAAAAATATTTGACATAACTAAGTCTAAGTATCTGAAGTTACAATTCAAAACATCGTTATATTGGGTTAAATCATAGAAATCCATAAGCTGTTTAAGTATCGCTGCCCTATTATCGCTTTCATGTAACGTGAAGTGGTTTATTAATTTTGACCAGAGAATGTCTTTTCTAATATAAAAGATGGTTTTTTATCAAAATACTTGAATTTTCAACAAAATAAACAAACTTTTGACGTAATAAATGAATTTTCAACCCATAAAAATAAATGCCCAACAAAAAGTATCATAGTTTATATTTCAATCAAAAAAGATGAAATATACAACAAAAAAAAGTTTTTCAAAACCAAAAAGACGATTTTTCAACAAATAAAGACTTTTCACTAAAGAAAGAAAATTTTACCTAAATTGTTGAACCTTCAAGCCAAAAGACAAATTTTCACTACAAAAATTGAATTTACAAACAAAAAATCAGCAAAAAATTAATTTTCCACGAAACTGATGCATTTTTACCTAACAAAAATGAAATTTTAAACCAAGGGAATTATTATTTTTCACCAAAAAAGGAGAATTTTCAATTCAAGAAGATCAATCTTAAAAAAATGAAAAAGTTACTTTTCCAGTTAAAAAATTTGATTTGAACCAAAAAAAAACTTTCCCACTAAACAATTGAATTCTTAGCTAAAGGCCTTTAATCAAAACAATAAATTGTTAACAATGTAGTTTAACTTTCACCCAATTAGTTGAATTTTCAATTCGAAAAGATTAATTTTCAACAAAATAGTTAAACTTTCAACCAAAGAGATGAGTTTTCAACTAAAAATATAACTCTTAAAAAAAAATTATTTCTTAACAAAGTGATTCAACCAAATCTTTCAAAAATATAGTTGCTTACTCAAGCAAAGAAGAATAATTTTCAACCAAAAAGTTGCATTTCCATAAAAAAAAGAAATTTCTACCAAAGCGGATGAATTTATAAATCAAAAAGTTGAAATTTCTATTAAAAAAGGTTTGAGTTGACTTTTGACGATCAAAATATGAATTTTTAACCAAGAAATAAGTTTCTACAAAAAAAAATTGAATTTTCAATTCGAAAAAAAACAAACGAATGCTTACCCAAAAAGGATGAATTTTAAAAAAATTTGTTGAATTCTTTACACAATAGTTGGATTTTCATCCAAAAAGATGAAATTTCTCTTAAAGAAGGTGAAATTTTATCTAAAAAGAGAAAAAAATTTCAAATAATAGTTGAATTTTCATCCAGAAAATCTTCCACTTGACTCTTCAAGATCAATATATGAATTTTTTAACAAAAAATAAGTTTCCACGAACAAAATTGAATTTCTCATCCAAAAAGACGAATTTTCTCAACCAAAATGAATGAAAATTTAACGAAATAGTTGAATTCTCTACGAAATAGTTGAATTTTCATCCAAGAAAGATGAAATTTCAGTTCATTTTTTAACACCAACATATAAATTTTAAACAAAAAGTAAATTTTCTACGAAATAGTTAAATTTTCAACAAAAGATTAGAATTTTCATCCAAAAGTATGATTTTTTAACAAAATAGTTTTATTATTTAACCAAAGAGTTACATTTTTATCCAAGAAAGATGAAATTTCTCTTCAAAACAGATGAAATAAAAAAAAACCTACAAAAAAAATCATTAAATTTTCATCCTAAAAACATGAACTTTCAGCAAAAAAGTGCAATAGTTGATATTTCAACCAAAAAATATGAAATTTCGTTTAAGAAATGAATTTTAAAACGACAAAGACGAAATTTTAACAAATAAAGACTTTTCAGTCAGGAAAAAAAATGTTTACCTAAACTCTTGAACCTTCTAGTCAAAAGACGAGTTTTCTATGTAAAAATTGAATTTTTAATCAGAAAATATGAATTTTCAGCAAAAAAATTAATTTTCAACAAAATAGTCCAACTTTTGAACAAAGAGATGAATTTTCAACTAAAAATAATGAATCTTCAACAAAATGTGATTTCTTAACAAATTCGTTCAACAAAATTTTTTAAATAAAATAGTTGAATCCTCAAACAAACAAGATTAATGTTCAAACATGTATGAGTTTAAAAAAAGAAGTCAATTTTTAACGAAGATACTGATTTTTTGACCCAAAAAGACGAATTTGCAACAAAACAGTTGAATTTTTAAACAAAAAGGATGATTTTCTAACGAACTTATTGAATCTTCAACCAAGCAGTTTCATTTTCATCCAAGAAAATGAAATCTCTACTAAAACAGATGAATTTTTAAATCAAAAAGATAAATTTGAAAAAAATTGAATTTTCATCCGAAAAAGATTTTAATTTGACTTTTTAACATTTAAATATGAGTTTTAAATAAGAAGTAAATTTTCTTCGAAGGTACTTGAATTTTCAACAAAATAGTCGAATTTTTAACCAGAAAGAATCACTTTTTAACAAAGTTGTTGAATCTTCAACCAAATGCATACAAAAATTGAATGTATCAAACTGATCTTTTTTCTTATCAGAGACTGAGTAATGAGGAAATTTTATTTTTAGGCTACTATACTGGAATCTTTTCTTTTCGGTCGATTCTCTTCGAAGGTATATATGGTTATTATTTAATTACATCGTGACCATATGTATATTATCCGAGGAATGAGTGAAAAAACATGATAAATCCATTCGAGATGATTCCTCATTAATTAAACAAATGCTGTATTTCATAACACCTGATATAGAAGAAAAATTCAAATAGCATCATATCCAATATTATCGAATTATTGAAAATATTAGCATAGATTTATGCAGTTTTTGCAATACATTGAACACTTAAGTATAAAAGATATGGATGTTTATTTATATTTTTTGAAGCTCATACAATTTTTAATACGCAATTTTAAAAGAATAGTATTTTTTCTGTGAGCCAAGGGTCAATAATCATATTCATCAAGTCCTAAAAATGCTAAAACCATGCATGCATAACAAGCGAGCGTCCTTTCTTGTACAGGGTTTAGCATAGCCTAAAAATTATCCGATTGTCTTCGAAGACGGCTCAAATTGAAGCATTTCACATGTCCAATATGTCGATGTGGATGGAAAAATGAAATTCTGTATTTGAAAAACACCTTATATAAAGGAAGAATTCAAAAAGCATCATATTGTCCAATATTATCAAATTATTGAATCTATTAGCGTGGATTTATGTAGTTTATGTAACACATTGAACACTTCAGTATACTATGTATGAATCTTAATTCATATATTTTGAAGGTTACAACATTTTTAACGCCCATTTTTGAAAGAATAGAAATTTGTTTGTAAACCAAGGGTCAATAATCATATTCATAGAGTCGTGAAAATGCTAAAATCATGCATGCATAACAAGCGAGCGTCCTTTTTTGTACAGGGCTTAGCATAGCCTAAAAATTATCCGATTGTCTTCGAAGACGGCTCAAATTGAAGCCCTTGGCATGTCGAATATGTCGATGTATATTAAGAAATGAAATTTTTTATGTCACCCTGATTTTTTATTTGTTATAAAATATTTCAAAATACAAGAAACTGAGGACATTTCGTTTTTGAGACGACTATGCTGGAAGCTTTTCTGTTAGTTCGATATTTTTCGGGGATGGTTCAAATTAAAGTTCTTGGAGTGTATGTATGCACTGAAAATTAAAATTTGCTATAATTTATTAATATTTTCTTATTATTGAAAATTGAAATATAAGAAATATGAGGAAATTTCATTTTTAGACCACTATGCTAGAACCTGTTCTTTTAGGTAGATTGTTTTCGAAGATGGTCCAAATGAAGGAATTTGGCATTTCAGTATAGATAAACAAATAAAAGTTGCTTTTTCAAAGTGTCCTTATTTGTTATCGATGGTGAAACATATAAAAAATTAGTAAATTAATTTTTTTAGGCCAATATGCTGGAAAGTTTACATTTAGTCCAATTTTCTTCGGACATATCTCAAATTGAAGGTTTTGGCGTGTAGATGAGCATTGAACTATCTTTGCCACGTCATGGTATAGCTTTTTTGTTTTCAAAGGGTAAAAACTTAGAATAATGAAAAATAAAATTTTTTTGACTACTATATGTTGGAGGCTATTGAAGTATAACATTTTCTATGTCATATTGTTGATTGTTATCAGCGTGTATAAGAAGAGAAAAATAAAGAAATTAAATTTTTCAGATTGTTTATTAAAATAACTATGTAAATCTTTAATAAAAATTAAAATTAGCTTTGTTATAGTGATGTAAAAAATTATAAAAATTAGGAAATCCCGTTTTTTCGGACCACCGCTGTATTCTTTTTTAGTGATTCGATGGTCTTCGAAGCTAGCTGAAATTGAAGGTTTCGGCAAGTACATGTTCATTGAAGAATAAAATTTTCTACGTTTTATTAATGCCTGTTTGTTATAAAAAAAATTAAGTTCATTTTTCCGAGAGCTGCTCAAATTGAAGGTCTTAGAATGTAGATGTTGAGTGAAAAATAAATTTTTCGTGTGTCATAGTAATGTTATTTTATTACCAGAGATATCTTAAAATACAAATCATTAGAAATTATTAAATTAGACCAATGAATGGCCCAAAAGTTAAAATTTTTTTTTAATCTTTCGATTCCCAGTTGTGTCGAAACGTCTGTTGTTTTATAGAAAAATCTAGCATTTATTTCTGAATCCTTAAGCCAATTATAGCATAAAAAAGAAGTATCTTTTCACTACAAGGGATCAAAATAAGACCCGCAAGTGTCATAAACCACTTATATTTATTAATATTTTTAATGATGTATGTAATTTTTTTATCTTTGTTTGCATTTTTATGCATGGGACAGAGACGTGGAAGACAATGAAAATGATTTTAATTTTTTTACGACTAATAATCTTCTGACTAGCGCTCTATTTATTTTAAAGAATAAATAACCCGTCCTTATAGGATAGAAGTCGTAAAATTTAGCATATATAGCAGTCACTTCTCGTGTCAGATCATACGAAATTCTTGAAAAATCAGATTATAGTCATTGGGTCTACTCAGAAAAAATGAAGATCTTTACCGAAATTGTACTCCATATATTCATTGGTTTCCTTCGTTTTAAACGCAAGTATATTATAATATGAAAATTGATATTTATGATAAATATGTTCTGAAACATCTCTACTTAAAAGCTTCCAGTATGAATTTTTCATTCCTAAACTGTCCAGCTTTAGCACTCAATTCTGTAAATTTAAATTAATATTTTGAGCTAATATTTGAAGGAGTAGTTTTAAAAATAAAATCAAGTAGAATACTCGATTTCTAAATTAGTACATCACTAAACGAGAGGCAATTAACCCTTGGTATACACACTACAGTTTTATAACGAGGTATACACAATGGGTTAGGTTCACCCGGCCAACTTTAACAGCTCATATCTTCGTTCCTAACTGAACAATTTCGCCTCTTTTTTTTTTTTTTTTGGTTTTCATAGAGAAAATCCTGAACAATCGAACAGTTTCGAATTTTTGACATTGGAGAAAAATAATCAAATGAAGAAAATATCTTCTAGAATTACATAAATTTATAGGAAATTGTATTGCACGTATTTTTTCTCTGGACAAGTTATCATTTATCATTTATAATTTATGATTTATGATTTATTATTAATTATTCACTATTTACTATTTACTATTTATTATTTATTATTCATTATTTATTTATCTTTCAAAACCCCTAAGATGCATCAGTAAGTTGACAAACATTAAAGTGAAAAAAAAAAGTAAATTTTTTCTCGAAATTTCAACAGTTGAGTTCATAAATGTGGAAAATTCAACTCTTGAAAATTGAAGGAAATTGTAAATTGAATTTTCAAATGTTGAAAACTTGAGAAAATGGATGAAAATTGAAATTTGTAGGAAAGTGAAAATTCAGATGTTGAAAATAAATTTTCAGATGTTAAACATTTTAAGAATGGAAATTTTAAGAAAATTCAACTGCTGATGATTGAAGAAATTTCAAAAGATGAAAATTCAATTTTCAATTTTGAACTGTCGAAAATTAAACTCCTGCAAATTAAAAATTCAATTCCTGATTTTCAACTGTTCAAATTCAACTGCTGAAAATTCAAAATTCAATTCTTAATTTCCAACTTTTGAAAATACAACTGCTGAAAATTTAAGATTCAATTTTTTATTTCTAGATTTGGAAAATTCAATTGCTGAAAATTTAGAATTCAAGTCATAATTTTCAACTGCTGATAATTAAAGAATATTGAAAACTCAACTGTTAAAAATGTAACTGTCGAAAATTCAGTGGTTTAAAATTCAACTATTGAAAGTTGAATTTTCTTTAATTTTTAACACTTGAAAATTCCACTGTTAAAAATTCGACTGTTGTATATTCAATTTTCTTCAATTTTCAATTACTTTCAAGTGTTTAAAATTTAACTTTGGAAAATTCGATTTCAACATTCTTTAATTTTCAAGAGTTAAAAATTTAACTGTTTGAAATTAAATTGTTAAAGTTCAATTTTCTTCCATTTTCTACATTTGAAAATTCAAAAGTTAAAAATTGAAAAAAATTCAAATGCTGAAAATGGTAGAAAATTAAAATGTCAATTTTCTGTTATTTTTGACAATTAAGAATTAAATTTTGATGTTAGAAAGTCAATTTTCAACTATATATTTAATGTTTAAGAAAAATGATTAATGAATTTTTAATAATTAAAAATTCAACGGGTAAAAATTTAACTATTAGAAATTCCACTGTTAACAATTTCATTTTCTATTCTGTTCAGTTTTCAATAGTTGAAAAGTGGAACAAATAAAAATTGAATTTCAAACCGAGGAATGTTCAACAGTTTTATTGTTAAAAATTCAACTGTTGAAAATTAGTGAAAAATTAACATGCAATGTCCAGCACTTGAATTTTCTCTAATTTTCACTATTGAAAGTCAAAGAAAATTGAAAATTGTGTATCGTACTTTCAGAAGTTGAATTTTAAACAGTTACATTTCAATGTTAAATTTGTAACTGTTGAAAATTCAATTTTTAATTTTCTTCAATATTTATCTATTCAAAATCTAAGAAAAAATTATGAACATTCAATTTTTCAAAATTCTCAATTATCTTTAATTTCAAGAGTTAAATATTTAGAAAAATTGAAAATTGAATTTTCTTAAGATAAAATTAATACTGTTGAAAATTGAACTTTCAGTAGTTAAAAATTCGGTTTATCTTCATCGTTCAACAGTTTAATTTTTCTCTGTCAAAAACGTGAGAAAATTCGAAATTTTTGGAAATTCAACCGCTGATGATTTAAGAAAATTGAAAATTTAAGTGTTGAAAATTAAATTTTTTTTTTTCATGTTGAGGAGTTGGAAATTCAACTGTTGAAAATTTAACTGTCGAAAATGCAAAAATTGTAAATTCAATTTTTATTGTCTTCAATTTTCAATTATTCAAAACACAGCTGTTAAGAATTCCAACCAAAAAAATTTAATTCTCAATTCGCAACAGTTAAATATTTAAAAAAATTGTAATTCGAATTTATGAAAATCCAAAATTCAACTGTTAAAAATGTTGATCTAATTTTCAACAGTTAAAAACTCAACTGTTAAAAATTCCACGGTTGCTGAAAATTGTAGAAATTTGAAAATTCAATTACCTTCAATTTTCAATTTTTTGCCATTTTTAACAGTTTAATTTTCATCTTTTGTAAATTTAGAAAAATTAATTATTGAAGAGGGTTGAAAATTCAACTGTTGAAATGTCAAGAAAAAAAACAACGAATTTTTGTTTTAAAAACAAGTGTTACAATTGTTATATTAAGTCCTATAATAAATGTTATATTTGCATAATTTCTCATCACAGTATAATTAACAAACATTTCAATCCATAAAAAATGGACAAAAGTAATTTTTTTATAACGGGTCGCCATTTGCAAGTAATGTGAGTGTTAATGAGGGAAAGTGAAGGTTATGAAGGAAAATGAGGGTAAATGAGGGAAAGTGAGTGTTAATGAGGGAAAGTGAGTGTTAATGAGGGAAAGTGAGGATAAATGAGGGAAAGTGAGTGTTAATGAGGTACAGTGAGTGTTAATGAGGGAAAGTGAGTGTTAATGAGGGACAGTGAATGTTAATGAGGGAAAGTGAGTGGTAATGAGGGAAAGTGAGTGTTAATGTAGGAAAGTGAGTGTTAGTGAGGGAAATTGAGTGTTAATGAGGGAAAGAGAGAAAATAAAGGAAAGTGGGGGTAAATTAGGGAAAGTGAGTATGATAAGGGAAAGTGAGGGTAAATGAAGGAAAGTGAGTGTTAATGAGGGAAAGTGAGTGTTGATGAGGAAAAGTGAGTGTTGATGAGGAAAAGTGAGTGTTAATGAGGGAAAGAGAGGTCAAATGAAGGAAAGTGAGGGTAAATGAGTGAAAGTGAGTGTTAATGAGTAAAATTGAGTGTTCATGGGGGAAATTGAGTGTTAATGAGGGAAAGAAAGGGCAAATGAAGGAAAGTGAGGGTAAGTAAGGGAAAGTGAGTGTGATGAGGGAACTGAGGGTAAATGAGGGAAAGTGTGTGTTAATGAGGGAAAGTGAATGTTGATGAGGAAAGCTGAGTGTTAATGAGGAAAACTGAGTGTTAATGAGGGAAAGAGAAGGTAAATGAAGGAAAGTGAGGGTAAGTATGGGAAAGTGAGGGTAAATAAGGGAAAGTGAGTGTTGATGAGGAAAAGTGAGGCCAAATGAGAGAAAGTGAGCGTAAATGAGGAGGTTAGAGGGAGGTAGAAGAGGGGGAAGTAGATGTGGAAGAAGTTAAGGAAGGGAGGGTAAACGATGGTTGTAGCATGGGGTTGGTCCTTTGACTAATTTTTTCATACAAAATTAGGTGCAGCTGGATTTCTAATCCTTGAACCAAACAGCATGGAACTGGAAATGGAGGATGGCTCTAGTTTTTATGGAACTATCGATGATTCATATCCCAATACACGTTGTCCCCGCTGGATGAGCCCAGCTAATGATCATCCTATGTCCTTTCATGTTTATATACGAACGGCAGCAAACCAGCAATATCGTGCAGTTCTGGGACGGTCAAATGTAAATCCCAATTACAGTCGTCGTCGTGATGGTCCAAGGATCGCTTATATACGTTTAGGAAATTACCAGCATTTATCAACAAAATCTTTCCAGCTGCTCAATGTCAATAGTCATCAATACTCTGATACAAATTTGCCACCTAACAACTGCATTTATGTATCAGTGCCAAGAGGCTTTATGTATAGCTCAGTTTTAGAAACCAATTCGTAAGAAAGTAGTATCGTCAGCAAGCCTGAAATTGTCCAATAGTGAGTGGGTAATCCCTGAGTTAATGTAATGAATTGTTATTAATTATTATGACTATCATATCATATATATTGATAGCGAGCGCTCTTTTTTGAACAGGGTTTAGCATGCCCTAAAAATTATCCGATTGTCTTTAAAGATGGTTCAAATTGAAGCGTTTGGCATGTCGATGTAGATTAGGAAATGAAATTTGATATGGTATACTGATGTCTTGGTGTTATCGATTCTCTTCGAAGATATATATGGTTCAAATTGAGCGTTTGGCATGTGGATTTTTATACTACTATGTTGGAAAATTTACTTTGCGTTTTCTACTAGATTTTATGTATGGATCACTTTTAGAAACAAATTCATAAGCAAGTGAAATCAGCTTTAGGCCTGAAATTGTTAAAAAATAAGTGGATAGTCCTTGATGTAATGTAATGGATTATTATTAAATGTTATAACTATTACATTATCACCATATGTATATTATGCGAAGAGTTAGTGAACAAAACATGAATAATCCATTCGAGATGATTCCTCAATAATTAAACAAATTCTGTATTTCAAAAACACATGATATAGAAGAAGAACTCAAATAGCATCATATCCAATATTGTCGGATTATTGAAAATGTTCACCGAAAAAACGATATTCTAATTTTAATAATTTCCCACTAAGTTTAAGAATATTTGCAACCTAAATAGGCGCCAAGAATATATTCCTAATGTACGATGGAGGCCCTCTTACCTTATGAATATATATGCTTGTCTAATTGTAAGAATTCCCCACTAAGTTTAAGAATATAGTTGCATCCGAAATATGTCACAGTAATTGTATAATAAGTGACGAGCTCGAAGAAATGCAACCAATTCTGAGGATAAATCGCATGTGCACATCTCTAACTCTATCTCTTTCCCTTCGCAGAGAATGTTAAGGTGAGAAAAGTTTGATGTCACACGCCAACGAATAAATAATGTAGAGAGGTTATGTCTCGGTGTGGTATTACGGTATTCAAACTCACTGTCACATCAGACCTTTCTCACTCTAAGTTTTTCTGTAAAGAGAAGCAGATGGATGTGCACATGCGATTTATCCTTAGAATTGGTTGCATTTCTTCGAGCTTCTTACTTATTACAAGTTCGAAAAACTGATCGAAAAGCATGTCGCACAAAACATTAAAAGAAACGTTTGGACAGATCAAGGCGCATTTCGTCCTTTGGTTAGAAGATACTCTTAAATTGAGAATTTCGCTTACTCTATTAAGAATATTACTAAGAATATGCGTGTAAGAATATGACACTCTTAATAGTAGAATATCGTTTTTTCGGTGTTAGCATAGATTCATGCAGTTTTTGTAACACATTAAACACTTCAGTATAAAATGTATGGATGTTTACTTATATTCTTTGAAGGTTACAACGTTTTTAAGGCGCAATTTGAAAAGAATAGAAATTTGTTTATAAACCAAGGGTCAATAATCATATTCATCAAGCCCTAAAAATGCTAAAACCATGCATGCATAACAAGCGAGCGTCCTTTTTTGTACAAGGCTTAGCATAGCCTAAAAATTATCCGATTGTCTTCGAAGACGGCTCAAATTGAAGCATTTTATATGTCCAATATGTCGATATAGATTGAAAAATGAAATTCGCGACGTCACTTTGATGTTTCTTTTGTCAACAATACTCTGATACTTTGCCACCTAACAACTGCATTTATTTATCAGTGCCAAGAGGCTTCATGTATAGCTCAGTTTTAGAAACCAATTCGTAATTAAGTAATATCAACAGCTCGATCAACAGCTAGCCTGATATTTTTCAAAAATAATTAGGTCAATAATCATATTTATCAAGTCCTGAGAATTCTCAAATGATGCATTTATGACAAGCGAGCATCATTTTTTGTAAAGAGTTTGTTTAGCATACCCTAAAAATTATCCGATTGTCTTCGAAGACGGCTCAAATTGAAGCGCTTGGCATGTAGAATATGCCGATGTATATTCAAAAATGGAATTTCTGATGTCACCCTGATGTTTTATTTGTCATAAAATATTTTTAAAAACAAGAAATTGAGGTAATTTCGGTTTTGAGGCGACGTTGCTGGATGCTTTTCAACTAGCCCGATATTTTTCGGGAATGGCTCAAATTGAAGATCAAGGAATGTAGATATGCTTTATGAAAGTGAAATTGTCTATGGCTTCCTTTTTCAATTATTAAATAAGAAAAAAATAAGAAAAATCAGGAAATTTCATTTTTAGAGCACTATGCTCGCATCCTTTCTTTTAGATCGATTGTTTTCGGATATGGCCCAAATTGAAGAATTTTGCATGTCAATGTAGATTAACAAATAAAATTTGCTATTTTAAACAACCACTATTGGGATATCAGTACCAAGAGTCTTTACGTATAGCTCAGTTTTAGAAAACAATTTTTAATTAAGTATTATCAACAGCTCGATCAACAGCAAGCCTGACATTGTCCAAAAATAAGTGGGTAGGCCCTGAGTTAATGTAATGGATAAAATTTCTAAAAATAAAACCAAGAATCCGACGACCAAATTTGGACAACCACCATTAAATGCTCCTATTGTAATAAAAAAAAAATCTTATAAAAAAATGTTTCTTGGACAAAAATAAAAAAAGAAGAAAGAAATTGAATGTTGGTAAATATTATAAATGTTTTTGTATTGTGATTTGATAATAATAAAACTAAAGAAGACGAACGAAATGAAAAAAGAAGGGGAATTGGGTTGGTTGCCTTCTCATTTTTCTTTCCTCTTTTTTATTTTTGTCCAAGGAAAATGTTTTACAACAAATTTTTTGAAAATTACAATAGGTGCATTCATAGGTGGTTGTCCACATTTGATCGTTGGACTCTCGTTTGAACAGTGTTTTTATTTTGAAAAACACATGTTAGTCAAGAAAAAATATTACAAAATAAATAATTTTTTTTTTTGAACGCTCATTCATTTCGGAAAACTTTTATCCTCATCAAGATCAATATTTAAAAAGTAGTACTTTTCCTGAAAAATGTAATGATAATAGTTTTCAAGAAATAATTTCTTAAATTATCCAAATGTACACTGATTTTCTAATTTGTTTCAAAAGATGACTCTAGAGAATCAAGAAAAGCTCGAGGCAGGAAATTAAAAAAAATCTTATTTTGAAATATTTTTTTGAAAAATTATCTAAAAATTTTAATAATGTAATTAGGAATTAAAACAATTTAATATTCAATCCTTTTTTTCTTTGCAGAATTCATTTATAACTTTCGGTATGAATGCAACAATCTGGTTTTGTTTTTTTTGTTGCTATTTTAAATTCGCTTGCTGCATTACCTGTATGAAAAATTCATAACAAAAACGAGTATATTCAGTGAGTGGAAGAATTTTCTGAACTTATCTGTAAATCCTTATCAGTTTATTTTCTGGTCAACAAGAGAGTTGATATCAGCTACGCGTCAGTAAATAAAATCGAGGTTAACGATCATTCTGTCTAAATTTGCTGTTTCCTTTTGACGTTTATTTAATTTTGCATGCTTGCAGTTATTCTTCTTGACCTACTCCGCGATACTTTTCCAATTGACGATTAATTAAAATCATTTAATGATTAAAATTTCATTCAATTTCAAAGCTTCAAGTAGCTATTATTGAACGTTCATTCTAGATACATATTTAAAATGAAATTGAAACTCAATAGAAAGTCCATAATATATATATTTCATTTCTAAAAGATGAAAATTTAGAAACAGATTAAAAAACAAAAAATTCTCTCGTATTTTTTCAATAGCACACTATGCGCGCGTGTCAGTTCATAAATTTTGGAAATCTTTTGAAATTTTTCGAAATATTTTTAACTAATATATTAAAATTAATTTTACGAAATAAAAAATCATTAGACATTTTCCTGGGAATCCAAGGAATTCTCAGAAAACTCTTTCTTCTCAAATCTTAAAAAATCAACATTGTTTAAAACATGATTCGAAATCTCTACAAGTTTTAAATTATTTTTAAATCGTTTCACAATTTCTAAATGTCTTTTAAACTTAATAGATTTTTTTCTGAAATTTTGTAATCTTGCAAAATAGTACAATTTTTTCAAAAGTCTTTTCCATTATGTTTGGTTTTTTTTTCGAATATCATTTCAAACCTTTTTAAATTTTCTCTTAAAATTCCTCTTTCAAATTAGAAAATAATTTGAAATTTTCTCAGGAATCTGAAGAAATTTTTTCAAATCTCTTTTGGATCCTTTTAAAATTAAAAAAAAAACGTATTTTTTAAATGTTCAAATATACAGTTTTAATTTTTTTGAAAATTTGGTTTTCCTAAACAAATTTATTATCATGGGAAATAAAAAATTTATTTGAATATTCCCAGAAATCTTCAGAAAATTTTTCGATTCTCCTGAAGTCTTTTAAAATTCCTACGAATCTTATTTTTTTTTCTAAAAAAAAATGTAAATCCTGAAAAACAACAAAAATTATTTGACATTTTCAGAAAAATCTTAACAGAATTTTTGTATTATCTTTGAAATAATCCATATTTACTAAAAAAAATTTATTCCTGTAAAATTAAAAAAATCATTTTTCCCAAAAACGTAAAGAAAGTTTTTGCATTTTCTTCGAGCCTTTCAAAATTATCAAAAAGTTTTTAACTTTTTTTTCAAATCTTCAAAAATCTACATTTTGTTCACTCTTCTTAATTCTTAAATTATTTTTGAATCTTTCGAAAACTTCTAAATATTTCTTAAACTGACTCGAGTTTTTTTGTAATTTAACAAAATAGAAAAATGATCTCAAAATCTTCAAAATCTTCAATAATCTACATTTTTTCATCTTTTCAAGTTTCAAATTATTTTCGACTGTTTTTAAAACTTCTACCCACTCGAATTTTTTTTTTAAATTTGGTAATCTTCCAAATTGCCAAATCTTGCTTTAAAATCCTTTACAAGATTTTTCGAAATTCACGAAAATAATTTTTAAGGTTTTGAAACCTTTGTTAATTTTTTCTTAGGATTCATTTCCAATAAAAAAAAATCATTCGAAATTTTCCCAGCAATCTTAAGAATTTTTTTTTCGATTCTCTTGAGATCTTTTTAAATTCTTAAAAACTTCTTCTTTTAGAAATCTTCATAAATATACAGTTTTTTTTTAAATTTTTTGAAATATTCTACTGATGTGAATTATTTTTTCATCATATTTCAAAACTTCTAAATGTATTTTGAAATTATTCAGATTTTCTCGAAAAATTCAAAATCCTGGAAAATAAAAAAAAATCATTTGACATTTTCCCAGAAATCCTAAGAAAATTTTTGTATCATCTTGACACCTTTAAAAACTCTTAAAAAGCTTTCAAACTTTAAATAAAAATGTAAATTTTGATTTTTTCATAATTTAATTTCTAAATTTTAAATAATTTTTCTACATTTCCTAGTTTGAAATAAAAATACGTGATATTGAGATTTTTCTGCGAGCGACTATCATTATGTCAATCAAATAATCTTTGAATAAAGGAAAATAGCTTTTCTCTTCAAACTCTGTTTTATTGATATAATATTTTTTCTATTTCTTAAAGAATTTGTTGACTAAGTATTTATGCTTTCTGTATCTTATGCTGATAACAATTTCGCACTGAGGAAAATGTTTTATCGTTAAAGTATATTTGATATATTATGTAAAAAAAGGATTCTGAATTCTGAATTCTGTAAAAATTGGGATTTTGAAACTAAATCGTCAAAAATAATTAATTTTTAAATGATTTTTTTCAAAATTAAAAAAATGTCCTTCAAATCTTCCAGATTCCTTTTCGACAATTTTGGAAATCTTTTGAAATGTTTAAAAATATTTTAAAATATTATCTTAAAATTAATTTTCCAAAATGAAAAATTAATTGAACTTTTCATAGGAATCTGAAGAAAATGTTGTTGATCATTTCAAAACCTTTCAAAATTCTTTAAAAAGTTATACATTTTTTGTTCAACATTTTCAAAATTTTTCATTTTGTTTAAATTATTTTTCAATCTTTTCAAAACTTCTAAGCATCTCTTCAACATACTGGATTTGTTTAAATTTTGTAATCTTGCAAAATTAAAAAATTGAGCTTTGAAATCCACACTCTTTTTTCAAAATTTTAGGAAATCATTTGAAATATTCCAAAATATTTTTTACTTTTACAATATAAAAGAT
Source organism: Andricus quercusramuli (assembly GCA_932178445.1). Taxonomy (NCBI): domain Eukaryota; kingdom Metazoa; phylum Arthropoda; class Insecta; order Hymenoptera; family Cynipidae; genus Andricus; species Andricus quercusramuli. Next base: position 19,746 of record CAKNXH010061230.1, read on the forward strand.
TATTTCAACTTTCCATAAAAATCTGAGAAAACTTTTTTTGATTATCTTAAAATCTTTCAAGATTCTTTTAAAAGTTTAAAAATTGAGAAATTTGGCTCTGAAATCTACACTCTTTTTTCGAAATTTCAGAAAACCATTCAAAATGATTTGAAATGTTTTTTTCTTTCCTCCCTGAAGTTCATTTTTCAAAATAAAAAATTAATTTAACTTTTCGTAGGAATCTTAAGATAATTTTGTTGATTATTTTGATACCTTCCGAAATTCTTTAAAAAGTTATAAATTTTTTGTTGAACTTCCTTAAAAATCTTCATTTTGTTCAAATTATTTTTTAATCTTTTCAAAACTTCTAAGCATCCCCTAAATTTACTGGATTTAAAAAAAAAATTGTAATATTGAAATATTGAAAAATGTAGCTTTGAAATCTACGCTCTTTTTTTCGAAATTTTAGGAAATCATTTGAAATAATTCAAAATATTTTACACTTTCACTTAAATTTTCATTTTTCAATATAAAAGATTATTTAAACTTTCCATAAAAATCTGAGTCAAATTTTCTTATTATCTTCAAACCTTTCAAAATTCTTCAAAAGTTTTTACATTTTTTGTAAAATCTTCATTTTGTTTAAATTATTTTTTAGTCTCTTGAAAACAAAAAAAAGAATAGTTCAACTTTTAACCAAGCATGCAAGTTTTCAACTGAAAAAAAATATATACAATAAAAAATTGAGCAGTTAAATTTTTAGTTTAAACAATCAACTGCCAACAAAAAAAGAACAATTTCCAACCAAAAAAGTGATTTTTCAAGCAAGAAGATTGATTTTCTACAAGAAAAAATTAATTTTTAAGAAAATGCAATTAATTTTCCACTAAATCGTTGATTTTTCAACTAAAAATGATATTTTTACGAGAAAAAATGAAATAGTTGAATCATCAGTTAAAAAAAATAATTTTCAATTATAATAAATGAATTTTTAACAAAATAGTTCAATTTTCAAACAAGAAGATGAATTCTCAACCAAGAAGACTAATTTTGAACAAAAAAAAAACGAAATTTCAAAAAAAACAAGTTGAATTTTGAGCTAAAATCAAGAATCTTCAACCAGAAAAATGAATTTTTAACAAGGTGGTTTAACTTTCAACTAATTATTTCAATTTTCCACTTAAAAAAGAGAAATGTTCAATCAAAATTTAATTTTTTTTCAAAGAAATTAATTTTCTACCCAAATAGTTGAAATTTAAGAAAAGCCGAAAAAGTCGAATCTTCAACTAAGAGAAATCGATTTTCGGGTAAAAATGTAAAAGTTAAATTTTAAGGTAAGAAAATCATTTTTCAACAAAAAAGATGAATTTTTAACAAAATGCATTAATCTTCCACTAAATCGTTACATTTTCAAATAAAAAATGTATATTTACAATAAAAAATGGAATAGTTAAATCATCAGTTAGAATAAAAATTCAATGATAAAAAAATGAATGTCCAACAAAATAGTTCAGTTTTTAAATAAAAAGATAAATTCTCAATCAAGAAGACTAATTTTCAACATAAAAACGAAATTTCAAAAAATGCATAGTGAAATTTTCAGTCAAAATATTTTTAGTTAAAATCAAGATTCTTCAAACAGAAAAATAAATTTGTAACAAAGTGGTTCAACTTTGAACCAAGTAGTTAAATTTTCAACTAAAAAAAAATCATCCAAAATTTATTTTTTTCCAAAGAACTTAATTTTCTACTAAATATATATCCTACTGAATACAAGAGGGATTCTTTTTCAATTTTGGTTTTAATTTTTTTCTGAATTGGAAGAGGGAATTTCTTTTATTTTAACATTTTGGTTAATATCTATGAGTTGAAAGGGAAGACTTCTGTAGTTTTCACATTTTTTTAATGATGAAAAGGGGAAAATTTTTTGTTTTTAGTTTTTTCCTGAATCGGAACCGAGTATTCTTAATTTTCAACATTTTTACTGATTTGTAAGAATTTATTTTTTTAAATGAAGTTTTGAGTTCGAAATTTTCATGTATATATAATTAAAATTTTCAATATCATGCAGTTTTAAATAGTCAATTTTGAAACAATATCATTTCCAAAGCCTCTTCAAAATTGTTCAGTTTTTAAAGCTTAAATAAAAATTATATTTTTTTAAATGAACTCAAAAATTGAACAATTTTGAATCAAATACCGTCTAATTTGAAAAATTCCGGAAAAAAGTATTGAAAATTGGATATTCATTCCATTAATTATGAGCATTGTTAAAAAAAAATTCAACCTTCAAAAATAAATTAAATATTTTTGGAATTTATGATTCTTTTTTTGTCGGAAAAGGACCTTAGATTTTTTCCTTTTAAATACCTTTTGTTTGAAAAATGGAAATATTAAAAAAACCTTATTTTTCACACTATGAAATTTAATCAGTGAGTTTTTACAATTCATCAGTGAAAAGCTTACTAATTCAATTAAGTTACCCATTTCGAACTATTTGAATGAGTGAGATTGCGTTGCGATTCAGTGAAATTCTTACTGATTTGAATCAGTGAAATTCTCACTGATTAGATCAGTGAAATACTTACTGACTTGAATCAGTCAAATCCTCACTGATTTAAATCTGTGAAAGTCTTACTAATTAGATCAGTGAAATTCTTACTGATTTGAATCAGTGAAATTCTTATTGACTAGATCAGTGAAATTCTTACTGATTTGAATAAGTGAAATTCTTATTGATTATATCAGTGAAATTCTTACTGATTTAAATCAGTGAAATTCTCATTGATTAGATCAGTGAAATTCTTATTGACTAGATAAGTGAAATTCTTACCGATTTGAAGCAGTGAAATCCTCAGTGATTTAAATCTGTGAAATTCTTATTGATAAGATTAGTGAAATAATTACTGATTTGAATCTGTGAAATTTTCATTGATTAGATCAGTGAAATTCTTACTGATTTGAATCAGTGAAATTCTTATTGACTAGAGCATTGAAATTCTTACTGATTGAATCAGTGAAATTATTATTGATTGGAGTAGTGATATTCTTACTGATTTAAATCAGTGAAATTCTCATTGATTAGATCAGTGAAATTCTTATTGACTAGATAAGTGAAATTCTTACCGATTTGAAGCAGTGAAATCCTCAGTGATTTAAATCTGTGAAATTCTTATTGATAAGATTAGTGAAATTATTACTGATTTAAATCTGTGAAATTTTCATTGATTAGATGAGTGAAATTCTTACTGATTTGAATCAGTGAAATTATCATTGATTAGATCAGTGAAATACTTACTGACTTGAATCAGTCAAATCCTCACTGATTTAAATCTATGAAAGTACTACTAATTAGATCAGTGAAATTCTTACTGATTTAAATCAGTGAAATTCTTATTGACTAGATCAGTGAAATTCTTACTGATTTCAATCAGTGAAATTCTTATTGATTAGATCAGTGAAATTCTTACTGATTTCAATCAGTGAAATTCTTATTGATTAGATCAGTGAAATTCTTACTGATTTAAATCAGTGAAATTCTTATTGTTTAGATCAGTGAAATTCTTACTGATTTGAAGCAGTGAAATCCTCACTGATTTAAATCTGTGAAATTCTTATTGATAAGATCAGTGAAATAATTACTGATTTAAATCTGTGAAATTTTCAATGATTAGATCAGTGAAATTCTTACTGATTTGAATCAGTGACATTCTTATTGATTAGATCATTGAAATTCTTACTGGTTCGAGTCAGTGAAATTCTTATTTGCTAGATCAGTGAAATTCTTACTGATTTGAATCAGTGAAGTTCTTATTGATTAGATCAGTGAAATTCTTACTGCTTTAAATCTGTGAAATTCTTATTGATTAGATCAGTGAAATCCTTATTGACTAGATAAGTGAAATTCTTACTGATTTGAAGCAGTGAAATCCTCACTGATTTAAATCTGTGAAATTCTTATTGATAAGATCAGTGAAATTATTACTGATTTGAATCAGTGCAATTCTTATTGACTAGATCAGTGAAATTCTTACTGATTTAAATCAGTGAAATTATTATTGATTAGATCAGTGAAATTCTTACTGATTCGAATCAGTGAAATCTTCACTGATTCGAATCTGCGAAATGCTTATTGACACGATCAGTGAAATTCTTACTGATTTGAATCAGTGCTGCACCTATCACTGATTCAAATGTAGATTATAATACATCTGTAAATATGTGTCTCAAAGGCATAATTTTAGTTTGTAAAATGATAAATAAAATACATGAAAGTAAATAAAACAATCACTAAATTTTTTTTTCTTGTTTCAGGTACGTCTCCTCTTCTTCTTATTTGCATCCAGTGAGCGCAGTAGGTAACGTGAAAAATATACATTTTTTTTATTTTTCCCTTTCATTCATGATGCGTTAAATTGATCGATGTATAACTTATTTTTTAATTACAAAAAAAAGAAACCTTAATTCGAAAAAAATCAAATTTTTGTTTACATTCATTTAACTGGAATAGTTAAATTTTCAGTTGAAACATAAATTTGTAAGTAAAATTTTGAGTCTTCACCCAAAAAGAATGGCTTTTCAACCAAATTTTTGAATTTTTTACAATGTCGATTAATTTTTAACCAAGGGAGATGAATTCTATACAAAAACGTAATAGTTGATGTTTCAGAAAAAATTTTCATTTTTGATAAAACATTAATTCTTAACCGAAAAGATTAATTTTCTACCAAATAAGACGAATTTCCAATCAAATACATGAATTTTCAGACAAATAGTTAAATTTTCAACTTAAAAAGATAATTTCCAACTAAAAATGGAATATTAACATTTTCAATTTAACAAATAATTTTCTGCCACAAAAGACGAATTTTCAACAAAACAGATGATTTTTCAATCAAAAAAGATACTCTTAATCAAAATTGTTTAATTTTCAACCAAAAATATGAATTTGTAGCCAAGAAAAATACTCGTATTTTTATTGAAAAAATTAATTAAGAAAAGAGAAAATTCAAAAAATAGTTACATTTTCGTTAAAAAAATTAATTTTCTACCAAGTAGTTGAATTTTTATCGAAAACAATTATTTTCTCAGCAAAAAACATTAATTTTGAAATATCATGATGAATATGCAACCGAAAAAATGAATTTCCAACAAACAGGTGATTTTTCAACGAAAAGGGTATTTTCCAGCAAAATTGTTTAACTTGCAACAAAATTGTTTGATTTTCAACCAGGGGGATTAATTTTCAAACAAATAATGTAATTCAAAAATTAAAAAAAAACAGCGCAAACATTTAAAAAATTATATACATAATTGCAATAGAGATAGGTCAAATATAAGTAAACTCTCATCATACGATTCATTTTGAAAATTGAATTTAGATACTCTTTTCACAAGATCAAAAACGTATTAAAAAATTAAATAAATAAAATAGATGTATTTCAAATAAAAAATAAACTTTTATTCTACGAATAGAAGCCAATATTTAATTACGTTATCTTAAAGTAAATAATCAATTTATGTTACTCAATTGAAAACAATAAGAATTCAATCTTTATGTAATTTAATATTGTAAAAAAATTAAACAGCCAATAATGTGGAAATCAGAATGATGATACTCATTTCACAGCATCACAAAGATTTTTTAATTGAAATAGAGGTATTTTAAACATAAAAAAACTTTTATAGTGCAAATTATATCCAATAATCAATTACATAATCCTAAAATAAATAATAAATTTATTTTTCTTAATAGAGAAAAATTAAAATTAAATCTTCGTGTTAGTCAATATTGTTAACAAATCAATCAGCTAATAATTAATTGATCTGTTCATAACGTAAAAAGCATCAAACTATCCTTTTATACTAACTTCGAAAAAAATTAAAACATATGTACATACAATTTTGTAAATTAAATTCATATACTCATTTCACAACATCAGCAACATTTGAAAAGTTATGTTATTGAAATAGAGATATTTCAAATAAAAGTAAAATTTTATTATACAAATTATGTAACTGTAATAGATGTATTTCAAG
>CAKNXH010061231.1:0-31012 GCA_932178445.1 Andricus quercusramuli
ATAAGATTGTATATATGAATATCAGGCTCGATCCATACCAGCGATTTCGATCACTTTCATTTCGTCCCTCTCTGACACAATCCCGGCTGTTACACTTTCCTCGAGAGTCGAGACAGATACACAGCCTTAAAAGAGTACAAGCGGTTACTCTCGTTTTCGATACACCGTTGAGGTGCGTAACCGTGAAGGTTCATGCTGTTCTTCAATCCACTATGTTTCTTTATTCAGAGCCACTTTGAATTTTTTTCAAATAATAATTTTTTTTTATTTAAAAAAATTTTTTAAATTATTCCAATTAAGGGGCTCGTATTGTGAGCATAAGTAAGATTTTATCATTTATTATATTTTTTGATAAATATACATCCGTTTTGATTGACAGCGAAAATGAAATAGTTTAATTTTCAGATGAAAAATAAATATTCACCTAAAAAACAATGGGTTTTCAATAAAATTGTTAAATTTTCAAACAAAGTGATTAATTTTCAACTAAGATGAATCTTCGAACAAAATATTGACCTTTTAGAAATACTGTGGAATTTTTTACAAAGTAGATTAATTTTTAACTAGAGACGAATTATAAGAAAAAAAGGAATGCATAATTGATATTTCAGTTTAAACAAATTTTTATTTATAACAACCCAGTTGAAGTCAATAAAATATACGAATTTGAAACGAAATCTTTTAACTTTTCAAACAAAAAGGATACTTTTCAAAACAAAAAGAATACTTTTCAACAAAATTGTTTTTTTTTCCGAAAACAAATGTTAATTGTTAACTAATTAATAATTGGATTTTTAAACAAAAATATAAATTTTCAACTGGGAAGATTAATTTTCTACCAGCAAAGACCAGCTTAGAAATAATACCTGAATTTTTAACCAAGCAGTTGAATTTTCAACTAAAAAGATAACTTTTCATCCAAACAGTTGAATTTTCAACTAAAAAATATAAATTTTCTACCAAGAAGTTTTTTTACAAAAACATCGAATATTCAGCAAAATAGTCAAATTTTTACTCTAGGAGATGAATTTTCAACTAAAATAAAGAATCTTCGACTGGGATAGTTAAATCTAGATTTCAGAAATAAATTTTCGACCAAAAAATAACGAATTTTTAACAAAATAATTAAATTTTCAACCAAAGAGAGGAATTTTTAACTAAAACCAAAATTAAAAAAAAAATAAAAAATGAATTTTTAACAATTAGTTGGAATATTAAACAAGTAGTTGAATTTTCAACCAAAAAAATTAATTTTCTACTAAAAACGACCAACTTTTAATTAAATAGATGAATTTTCATCCCTCTAGTTGAATTTTCAACTGAAAAAGATAAACTTACAAACAAAAATGTATAAGTTGAATTTTCAGCTAGAAAAGTTAAAATTTCAATTAATAAAACCGAATTTTCAAGAAAATAGTTAAATTTTCAACCCAATTATTTTTAACTGACATCAAGAATCTTCAACAAGAAAAATGAATTTTTAACAAAGTAGTTAAATTTTCAGAAGAATTAATCTTTTACAACAAATAGAATATTTAAAAAAAACTCAAATTTGTAATCAAGAAATGAATTTTCAACTAAAATGAAGAATCTTCAACTGGAATACTTGAATTTGCAATTTAAAAAAAAAATTCAATAAAAAAACGATTTTCAACGATATGGTTGAATTTTCAAGCAAATGAATAATTCGAACAAATTAGTTACATTTTCAATCCAAAAAGATGAATTTTCAACAGAAAAATTGAATTTTCAAACAAAAAATGACTTTTTAACTATTTTTGATTCACAAATAGTATTTTTTGGTTGAAAATTCATCTTTTTTGGTCGAAAGTGGATCTTTTTCGTTGAAAAATCATTTTTTTAAATATAATTTTACTATTATTTAAAGAATTGAATAACATTTTTCGAAACAAACTGTATTTTTGAAAATTCGTTAGGTTTGGTTAAGGATTATTATTTTCAGATGAAAATTCAAATATTTAATTGAAAATTAGTTTTTCATGGTCAAAAATTAGTCTTCTTGATGGGAGATTTTTTTTTTTTTTAAATTCAACTTGTTTGTTAAAAGTTGAACTTTTTGTTGAAAATTCATCTTTTTGATGGAAATTTGACTAGTTTATTTAAAATTCGTTTTTTGCAGTGAAAATTAATTTTGTTAATTGGAAATAAAATTATTGCATTTTTGGTTAAAAATGCGTGTTTTGGTTGAAAATTCATAAATTCAGTAGTTTTTGGGGATTAAAAATTAAACTATTCCATTTTTTGTTGAAAATTAGTATTTTTTGGTTGAATTTTTGTTGTTGTTAAAAAATAAACCATTTTGTTGAAAATTGAACTATATTTTCAAAAATTGAATTATATTTTTAAAAATTCGTTAGGTTTGGTCAAAAATTAATATTTTAAGATTAAAATTCAACTATTCAATTCAAAATTCTTTTTTTTTTTTGTAGAAAATTAATCTTGTTGCTGGGGAATTTATATTTTTTGGTTAAAACTTCAACTTTTTGATAAAAATTTGAAGTTCTTTGAAAACAAAAAGATTTTTTTGGTTGAATCTTCATCCTTGTAGCTGAAAATTCATTTTTTGATGAAAATTTGACTATTTTCTTCAAAATTCGTTTTTTTCTAGTTGAAATTAATTTTGTTAATTGAAAATTCAATTATTCCATTTTTGGTTCGAAATTAATATTTTTTTCTTGAAAATTCTATTATTTTTATTATTATACATTATATTATAAACTATATATTTAAAATATATAAATTATATATATTTTTTTTAATTCGTCAATTATTTTTTTTTTTTTTTAAGAATTATATTTTTAGACGAAAATTATTGGGAATTTTTGCATTTTGTTAAAATTTCGTCTTGTGTGGTAGAAAATAATCTTCTTTGGTAAAAATTGATTTTTTTTGTTGAAGATTCATTATTTGAATCCAGAATTCATCTTTTTGGTGAGAATTTAAATAATTTAATTGGAATTACTTTTTTTTTCAAAATTAATTTTTTTGTTACAAAATAAAATGTTTGGTTGAAAATTGAACTATATTGCTAAAAATTCATATTTTTTTTCTTGGTTCAAGATTGATTTTTTTTCGATGGTAATTCAAATTTTTCGTTGAAAATTCTTGTATTTTGTTTGAAAATCGGCTTCTATGGTCAAACATTAATTTTCTTCGTTAAAAATTATTCTCTAATTTTAATTAAAAATGCATTTTTTTGGTTGAAGAATTATTACTTTTTTTGAAAAATAATTTTGTTAATAGAAAATTGAATTATTTCATTTTTTGTTGGAAATTGATATTTTTTCGTTAATAAATCGTACTTTTTTTTTAAGTTAAACTTTTTTGTTAAAAATTCAGGTTTTTTTATGATAATTTTATTATTGGTCGAAGGTTGATCTATTTTGTTGAATATTCATAAACTATATTGAAAATTATTTTTCAGAATATATTTCGTTGAAAAAATAAAAAATGTATTTATTCGTAGAAAATTATTCTTCTTGATTAAAAAATTATCTTTTTCTTTGAAAATTCAACAACTACTTGTTTGAAAGTTTTAAACTTTTGTCAAAAATTTATTTTTTTGCTTGAAGGGTCATTATTTTATTAATTGAAAATTCGTCTTTACTGGTAGAAAATTAATCTTTTTTGTTATAAATTTATATTTTTAATTGAAAATTCAGATACTTGATTGAGGATTAAAAATTTAAATATTTTGTTGAAAATTCTTCTTTCTGGTTAGGAAATTGAATCGTTTTGTTGAAAATTCATTTTTTTAAATAATTTTTGTTAATTGGAAATTTAAATATTCTATTTTTGATAAAAAAAAAGTTATAAAATTTATACTTTTCGTTAAATAAACATTTTTTCATACCAGAAAAACGTGCCTCTTGATGACTTTTATCATTTCCGGAAATTAGAGACAGGTGCATTCATTATTTAAATAACAAATTGCAAAAAAAATCTGATATTTATATTATCAATCACGATAACAATTTTAATTGTCAACTTAGGATAGGATAAAAAAATAAAAAAGCACGTCCGCATGATATAAGCAAAAATGTTTACTTTAAAAAATAAGTATAAATAAATTTTTTTATTTTATGGCTCAAACCACTACATGCCCTTAATTAACTTTTTTCAAAATCATCAGATTTGAAGTAAAAATTGCTAAATTATAAAAATTATAAAATTTCTAAATTACAAAATTCTAAAATAGTTAAATTAAAAAATATAAAATAATAAATAAAATTCTTTGTTTATTAAGCTCGACAGTCAAGAAGTAATTGCTATAATAATATATTCATGATAGTAGGTTCAGTTTAGGAAGGAATTTCCAATTATAAATGGGCCGTTTGAAAAAATTTAATTCGAAAGTATGAAAGTAGTGATTTATTCACATTTCTATGGCCGATAACTTGTTGATGATAATTACTTTAAAGTAAATTCAACTTGATTAGTATCTCGTAAGAAAATTATTTCCTATATTTATATCTAACTTTTTTTATACCTAACTTTAAACAATTTTTTTTAATTATAATGAGAATAGAATACTCTGAACTAATTAAGGATATCGTTCAGCTTGCGAAATACGAAACAACTTTCTCGTAAAAATCGTCGAGTCAATCATTATCAATCTTATGTAACTGCACTTTCGGCACTCTTTGTTTGCTTTTTCTTCATCTGATAAGGATATTTGACGATTCAATTAATTTAATGGTCAATTTTGATTAATGATCCAAAAGCTGTCGGGAAAACGAGAAAAAAATCACTTTTTTCCCGGATTTGAACCGGGAATAGTGGCGTTCCGGGTTCGAATCCGGGCTGAAATAAATTTTTTTTTCTTTCCCAAATAATTATGTGACCAGTGAGCATACAATTTTCAGATCAGGAATTGGTTCCGATCGGAAAAAATCAATTTTATTTTTAAAAAAAGAGTTGCAATGTCTTATTTAATTTTTTTTTTAATATTCTTGGATTTATTACGTTTCACTTTTCAGAATTGAGTTTTCTTGAAATTAAAATTCACAGAAGCAAAACCAAATAAGCAAATTTTTTCTACCAGCAAGAAAAATTAGCATCGCCCTCTCCTCGGAATATTTTATACTCAGTGAATCATGTATAACTTGAAAGCAATAAGTGCATTCTTCATCGTTTCGAACTCGGTAATACACCCGATCGTCATTTCCTGTTACTGCAATAAAATTTCTCAGATCAGCTCAATATTTTGCGCAGTTGATCTTTTTTTTTAAAAATTTAATTAATTATTAATTAAACAAATTACATGACTTTGACCCGGAAACGCAAAAAAAGACTCAGCAACAGTAAGCCGGATTTTTAGGCCGGCTCGTAGGGGAAAAAAATGTGTATCAAATTTAATATTTTTGAAACTTTTTTTTTTTATAAATTTTATTTAAAAAATGCAATATTTCTACAACTTGAAAAGCAAATGAAATTCGATTATGCAACAAGAAATCTGAATTTTCAGTTAATTTGAAGATTGGAAATATGTTTATTTATGGGTAAATTCACATTTTTTTAAATAAATTTTTTTAATTAAAATTGCATCATTTTCTAAAAAGTTCATAAAAAACAATGAGAAAAAAAAGTTTAGTCCAAGAAAAATGTCTTCTGGATAGAATATAATAAATAAATGTATAAATAAATATAAAAATAAATATAATATATAATATTATTATAAATATTATATAATATAATAAATATATTAATATTATCCAATCGGTGAAAATAATAAATTCAATATTACAAGAATTAATTGAATAAATTAATCATTCAATAAAAATTATTTATCTACTTAAAATAAAAATAATTCTTAAAACAAATTTCTGTCGAATAGTTGAACTTTTGAGCAAAATTTTAACAAAAAATTGGATTTTTGAAGATAAAATTTTATTTTCAACCAAAAGAAATTACTTTTCTACCAAAAAATATGAATTTTTAATCGAAAATATTTAATTTTTTATCTGAAAAAATGAATTTTCAACAAAAAAATTTGAAATTTCAACAAAAATATTTAAATTTTTAACAAAAGAGTTGAGGTTTAAAAAAAAAATTGAAATTTTTTACTAGAGAAGTAAAATTTACAACGAAAATGGAAAAGCTAAATTTTGACTTAAAATAATTAATGTTGAAAAATGAAAAAATGAAATTGCAACCAAGGATATGAATTTTAAATAAACATTTTTATCCAAAAGGATGAAATTTCTACCAAATGAGATGAATTTTGAACCTATTTTCAACTGCTGCATTTTTAACAAAAAATATTAAAATTCAATTTAAAAAATTCTCAACCAAAGAAAGACGGATTTTTAACAAAATACATAAATTTTGAACCAAAAAGTTGAATTTTCATATAGAAAAGATAAATTTTCAACTAAAAATAGAATAGTTACATTTCTAGTTAAAAAAATTTAATTTTGAAAAAAAAATCTTTGACAAAATAGTTAAATTTTCAACCAAAGAGATGAATCTTCAACCAAAAAAAGAAATTTCTACAAAGTAGTTCAACTTTTACCGAAGTAATTGAATTTTCAATTAAAAAAGATCAATTTCAAGTAGAAAAATTAAATAGTTAATTATCAGTTAAGAAAAAAATATTTACATTTTCGAGATTTTGCGAAAATATGTGTAAAATTCTTTGAAATTAATTTTTTTCTCAGCAGTGCAATTTTTTGATAATAAAAAATTAAGAAGAATTTTTTTTTAGTTTTAACAACAATTGTATTATTAAGAAAAAATAAATTTCAAAGGATTTTATACATACTTTCGAAAAAATTTCGAAAATAAGACGAGATAGAAGAAAATGCAAAGGGACTTATTTCTCAAATATTTTTGGAAAAACGAATTTTTTTGTATTTTGTATCTTTTTGGCAAAATTTTGGAATTATCGTTTTTCAAACAAAAAAAATTCAGTAGAAACAATGTGCCCAATAATAACTCGGAATAATAAAAATGAGGCCAAACGGAACTTCGGAAAAATATAAATTAGAGAAAATTTGTATAGATGACGGGAAAATCCCGAAAAAAACAATTCAAAATAGAAAATTTCCGTATTTACATTAAAAAAAATTTTTTTTCATATAATTTTTGTACTAAAAATGAAGTATTTTGATCAAAAAAGAATTTTTTTATTGCTTAGTATATTTTCTCAATAAAAATATTTTTTTTAAATGTATATAGTCGTTTTTTAAAATGATTGCTCTTGTGATAAAAATCTTCTTCCTGTATTTTAATTTTGCATTGTGAAATATTTTCTTCCCATTATTATTATTTCGAATTCAAACAATATTTTCGAAGAAATGCATAGAAAATCTAGAAAATTGAATTATTTTCTATTTTCGAGAATTTTTTAGTATCGGATATTTTATACTTCGACAATTTTCTGTTGAAAATTTTATAATCCCACGAAATTGAGATATTAATTTTTCTGGATTTTTCAGTCACCTCAATTTTTATTCGACAAAATGGAAAAATAGAATATTAAAAATATTCCTGCCCTCAAAAAATGTTTAGAAAAAATTCTTTTCTTAAGGTACCTCTCTAAGTGTCCTCAGTTACAAGTCACGCGGAAAAAAAAAAAAAAAAAAAATGAAAAAATAAAATAAAATAAAAATAATAATAATTTATATAAAAAATCACTATACCTGAATCGGGAAATAATATATATTGAAACCTATTTGCAGGATATTCAGAATGTCATGCGTCACGGATAAGATTTATATTTGCACTTTATGCACGTATTGCACGTCCCTTGCCGCAAATGAGACTCGTGGTGTGTTTCTGACGAAATAATTGTTTTCGATTAATTAGAACCAAATTTCGCCCAAGGGAAAAATTTTCACCGATCAGTTCCAACCGTATCCGTATAAGCAATTTTCTGATTTGCAAAAAAAAATTCTAAAAATTAATGCTCATTTGAATTTTGAGCTTAAAAAAAAAGTTTGATGCTGGCTAACTTTTTTGGCCAGGAGAATTTTTTTTTAAATGGAATCTTCCACTTCTTTTATAAATAATTAAATATATGTAAAAATTTTTAAATTAAGATTCGCACATTTTTCATTTCTCATCAAAATTACAAGATATCTTCCTCAGAAAAGTATAATTTGAAAAAAAATGGCAAAAAATTTAAGGGTCGGTTTTTTGAGACAATTTTTTTTTTGTTTAGAAAAATCGCCGTCATTTTGTTACATATAAGAGAGAAGGTGATTTTTCAGGTAATAATAATGATAATAATAATAATAATAATTTTTGAGGTAATAATAGAAACAAGAAAGATAATTTTTTACCAAAAAAGACTAATTTTCAAGAAAATATATGGATTTTTTAACAAATAGTTAAATTTTCAACTTATAGAGGATAATTTTCAACCAAAAATAGTATAGTGCAAATTTCAGACAGAAGAATTAATTTTTAACCGAAAAAACTAATTTTAAACAAAAAAGTTGAATTTAAAACTGAGCAGGCGATTTGAAAAAAATAGGAATTTTTAAGCAAATAGTTAAATTGTCAAGAAAGATGAATTTTCGAGCAAAAAACAGTAATTTTTTGCCAAAAAACACAAATTTTCAAGAAAATAAATAAATTTTCAACAACATTTTTTGAAAATATCAAAAGAACGAATTTTATATGAAACAAGGTTGCATTTTTAATCAAGAGGATAAATTTTCCATCAAGAAAATTAACTAATGACAGAAAAGAAATTTTTTAAACAAAATTATTGATTGATATTGAAAATATTGATTTTCAACTAAAAATGGAATAGTTACATTTTTAGTTGAAAAAAATTTATTTTTCAACAAAAAAAAAATCAACAAAATAGTTCATTCTCAATCAAAAACATGAATTTTCAACTAAACTGATGAATCTTAAAAAAATTAATTTTTAACAAAAGAGTTCAACCGAAAAAATGATTTTTCAACCAGAAGGATTAATTTTCGAAAAATGGGATAGTTAAATTTTCAAACAAGGAGGTCAATCTTATAGAATATGAATTTTCAATAAAGTAGTTCAATTTGTACCAAATAGTTAAATTTAAACCAAAAATTTCAATTTTCAACAAAAATGTTAATTTTCAAGCGAATAGTTTAAATTTTCAACCAGATTAATTTAAATAAATAATATTAATAGTTAAATATAATAATTAATCTATTAAATAAAATAAATTAAATAAAAACAGTTGCATTTTCAACCAGAAAAAGATGAATTTTCAACCAAGAAGATTAATAAACAACCAAGAAGATTAATTTTGGATAAAAAAAAAACAAATTTTTAAATAAAAAAAAATACATACATTTTCACCTAGAAAAGATCAATTTGCAATAAAAAATATCAATTTTCAGTCAAAAATGCAAGAGTTCCATTTTTAGATAGAAAAATGAGTCCTCAAAAAAAAAATTTCAACAAAATAGATAAATTTTCAACTAAAATGAGAAGTTGAAAAAAAATGAAAATTCGAAAAAAAATTTTGACCCAAAAGATGATTTTTTAACCCTTAAGATTAATTTTCTAAAAATGGAATAGTTAAATATTGGATCAAGGAGGTAAATCTTTTTTTACAAAAAAGTTAGACTTGTACCAACAAATTTAAGGTTCATCAAAATATTTTAATTTTCAAAAAAAAGTTCATTTTCAACCGAATAGTTTCGTTTTTCGAACAAATTGTCGAATTCTTAACCAATTAAAATTAATTTCGACCCAAGTTCGTTTTTTATTGAAAATGATGAATTCTCAACCAGAAAATTAATTTTCTACCAAAAAAGACTCATTTTCAAAAAAATAAATAAATTTTTAATTAGAAAAGATTTTGAGAAAAAAATTTTAACAAAATAGGTACATTTTTAACCAAATAGATGTATTTTCAACTAGAATAGAATTAAAAACTTACAATTAACAATAAATATAAATTTAATAATTATATAATAAAATATTAATAAAATTAAAAATTAAAAATTAAAAAATATAAATGCTAAAATAAAAAATTAACAACTTAAAAAAATGAAAGAATTTCCAATTTAATACTAGAATTTAATTAATTAGAATTTTTCTGGTTGGTTTTTATTAATTGCGTTCGCATTTAAGAGCAAAAAAGAAAAAGATATTTTCAAAAATTTTAAACAAAATGTAGATTTTTTAAGTTTTTGGGCAACAAATTTATAAGCTTTTGAAGAATTTCAAAAGCCGAAAAAAAACTATTTTTATTGAAGTCAATTTTGAAAATTGAAAAAAATCAGTTTTCTGTTATAAGAATTAATTCTTTTTATTGAAAATGTAGCTAATCCATTTTTTGTGAGATGATATTTTTAATTAAAAATTGAACTTTTTTAGTTGAAAATTCGATAATTTCACTGAAAATTGATGTATTTTGTTAAAAATTCCTCTGTTTTTGAAGAAATTTAATCTTTAATCCTTGTTGGTTTAAAATTCAAATGTTTGGTTAAATACTAAATTTTTTGGTTGAGGATTCAACCATTCTGTAAAAAATTTTTATTTTTTGGTTAAACTATTTTCTTCAAAATTAAATTTTTTTTGAAATTTAATTCAATAGGTTGAAAATTCTTTCTCTCTTAAAATCAATTTCATAAAGTGAAAATTTTTACTGTCCCTCTTTCAGTTTGTTAATTTTTTTTTCTTTTTGAAATTAAAATGTGGTCTATAAAAAAATTTCTCTTTTTGACTTTGGTTTATTCATCAGATTTCTCCCAAGAAAATAAAATTGTTTAATCATTTGAATTCAAATTTTGTCTGTTTAAAAATTTCAAATTTTGTTAAAAATTTATCTATTCTGCTAGAAAATCTTCTTCATCTTATATTTATTTGCAAAATGAATGTAATACTTTTTTAAAAGGCTTTTAAATCTCGACTCCGTTTATAAGAATAATTATTCAAAATAGAGATCTTGCTTAACACAGAAAGGAATTTAATTTTGGGATCCTTATAACGGTTTGGGGTGAAAAATAGCATTTTTAGGCATAATATCTGAAACGTAGTCATACCGGAAACTTGGAAATACCCACTTATCAATATTCATGATTTTGTTATTTCTATTCTTCTATTCTGTATATACCTATTCCAAATAAAATTATTTAAAATACCATTTGACAAACTTTAAATGGTTTCAAAAATTAATGACTGGTCATTTGTAATCGAGATTACTACCCGAAATTTGAATTTTGACTTCCTGGAATCATCAATCGCGCGCTTCACGCGTAGTTTTCCGGTTTTAGGAAATAAAATAACTTTTATTGGAAAATTAAAATTTTCGAATAATTATCGTTTTTTTATATAAATATAACTTTCCTAAGATTCTTGCAAAAATTAAAACGTTTTAACTATTAAAGATGTCTAATCAAATTTTCAACAAAAATTATTAATTTTTAACCAGTTGGACTTTTGACGAAAAAAAAA
Organism: Andricus quercusramuli; assembly: GCA_932178445.1. NCBI lineage: Eukaryota > Metazoa > Arthropoda > Insecta > Hymenoptera > Cynipidae > Andricus > Andricus quercusramuli. Next base: position 11,425 of record CAKNXH010061231.1, read on the forward strand.
TTAAATTAATAAAAGAACGAAAAAGTGCATTTTTACATAATAGATGAATTTTCTGCCAAGAAAATTTATATTCTACCAAAAAGACGAAATTTCAACGATATAGTTACATTTTCGATTCAAGGGATCGATCTTCAATTGAAATTCTAAATGTGCAAAAAAAAATTTTTTTTTACCAATATGAATTCCTTAAAAAAATATTACAATTTATATTTTTTATTCAAAAAAAATTAGGTTGAAATAGAAAAATGATAAACCCATCCAAAACCAATGATTTCTCAACAACATAGTTGAATCTTCAACCAAAAAAGATTAGTTTTCAACCAGTTGCATTTTTAACAAAGAAATAAATTTTTTCCAAAAAAGACATATTTTTTAGAAAACTGTTTAAATTTTCAAGTCGAAAATATTCATTTTCAAGGAAAAAGTTCATTTTTGAAAAATAATTTGAATTTTTTACCAAAAAAGAAACTTTCAAATAAATAGTGAATCTTCAACCAAAAAACTTTTTTTCTGAACAAGATGAATTTTCAACCAAAAACGTAATAGTTGATATTTAAAAACTGAAAATATTTTGACTTAATATCAAAAACAGACCATTTTTCAACAAAATAGTTGAATTTTCCGACCAAGTAGATGAAATTCCTGTCAAAAATTTTAATTTTCTACGAAAAAAGCGAATTTTCAACGAAATAGTTACATTTTCTGTTAAAAATTTAGATTTTCAACTTAAATGCTAAAACTTCAACCAAAAAAAAATTAATTTTCAACCGAAACATATGATTTTTCAACAAAATAGTTGAATTCTCAACCGAAAGAAATTAATTTTCAACAATTTGCTTTTTTTTATTTCAAAAATTTCATTTTTTCCAAAAGAGACGAATTTTCCTACAGAAATATTAACATTTTAAGCCGAAAATATAATTTTTCATTCAAAAAGTTCATTTTAAAAAAGTAGTTGAATTTTCAAACAAACAGGTGAATTCTCTGCCAGGAAAATTAATTTTCTGCAAAAATGACGAAATTTTAACGAAATAGTTACATTTTCAACGAAGGAGTTGGAGTAATAGTTCATATTTTTAAAAAAATATTTAAAATCAAAATTGGTAAAATTATCCAAAGAAGGCGATTAAAAAAAAACTAAAGAGACGAATTTTCAATCAAGAAGAGTAATTTTCTGCCAAAAAATATGAATTTTCAACATAGTTACATTTACAACCAAAGAGAGAAATTTTGAACTAAAAAAATGAATCTTTAACCAAAAAAATTCACTTTTGACAAAGCAGTTCAACTTTTGATTTCATCTGGATCGGAGAACAAAAATTATTCAGAATTAAAAAAAAAAGAATTAAATTTTACAAATTTTTATTTTTATTTTTGAAAAATGCTAAGTAAATTAATTAGTTATTTTGAAATTTATAAAAATTGAATAAAAAAAATGTGGGTCTTCAAGGCAAACAGATTGATTGTCAACTAAAAATTTTAATTTCTACCCAACGAAGAAAAAATTTCTACAAAAAGATGAATTTTCAAAAAGAAAACGAACTTTCAAAAAATTAGTTACATTTTCAACCAAAGAGATGATTTTTGAACTAAAAAAATGAAACTTCAACCAAAAAAATTAACTTTAGAAAAAGTAGTTAAAATTTTTAATTTATCTGAACCAGAGAACAAAATTTATTTATAATTTAACAAAATAATTAAATGTCACAAGTTTTTATTTTCATTTTTGAAAAATCCTGAATAAATTAATTGAATATTTTTAAATTTATAAAAATGCAATGAAAAAAATTTTGAATCCTCAGAAAAAACAGATTGTCAACCAAACAATTGCATTTCTACTCAACGGAGATGACACTTCTACAAAAAAGATGAATTTTCTAAAAGAAAACGAATTTTCAACAAAATGGTAAAATTTTCAACAAAAAAAGATTTTTTTCAATGAAGATCGAAAAAAAAATTGTCGACCAAATTATAATTCGGATAAAAAAGTTATTTATAATACAAAACAAAAATTTCCGAAAACTATTTCTGTTTGTTTGTAAGGTTATCTAAATATAATATTTTTACGTTTCTTGAGAACATTCTAGAAGATTCACAAAATTTCAGATTTGTTAAAACGAATCCAGTTAATTTTTAAGAAATATGTTTTATTTTAGATGATTTTAAAAATTTTTGAAAAAATTCGAGCCATTTTAAAAAATATTCAGAACTTGTAGATGTTTGGAAGAAATTGAAAAGTACTTGATAATTTTTCGGAAATCTTTCAGGTTTTAAATAATTTTTTTTATTCAAAAATTTCTGAACTCACTAATTATCTTTCAGACTGACTCGAGTTATTTCTCAAACTTTGAAAAATTTTTGAATTTTGAGAAAGCATTTTTATTTTCTTCAAAGTTTTCAAAATTCTTCAAAAGGTCTGAATTTGTTGTCCGAAAACTTAAAAAATCTACATTTTCTTTCAAACTTTTTAAAATCTTCTCAAGATTTAAATTATTTAAAAATTTTTGCCAAATTTTTTAAATATCTTCTAGAATAACTCAAAGTTTTTCTAATTTTTTTATATCCACCAAAATTGAAAAAAGATTTCTTAAAATCTTCTTGATTCTTTTTTCACTTGTTGTGAAATCTTCAAATCAATCTATTCAAATAAAATCTAAATCATTCCAAAATTTTTAAATAAAAAAACATTAAAATCAAAAATGGTCTTTTTTATCAGCGATGTTTAGAAAAATTCAGAAATAAATTTCGTAATGAAATCAAATTACTTATTTGGAAATGTTGATTCACTAAAGTGATGGTAAAGAATAGAATTATTTTCTCATTAGAAGCATATACTTAAAAAGTCTTAACACAAAATTGTTGGCTGTTAAATAATCATTTACAATTTAAATTTTATTCTAAAAAAATTATTGTTTAGAATTCAAATTCCTTATTTTGAAAATTGTGATTTAAAAAATTCCCGAAAATTGTAAAGAACAAACTAAAAACAGTCACTAATCAGTTTTTCGACAAAACTACAGGGGAAATCTACCTACAGTGAATAATTAATTCAAAGTGAAAAGGTAAAATAATTTGTAATTTTAATTATTAAAATTTATCTGACCTTAACTGATTAAATTAAATCAATTTTCGACAAGAGTTATTATTTTTAATTAATTACTATCCACTGCAGGTTGCATTATCCACTGTAGCAAGGTCTCCCCTGCCCGAAATTTCTTGACTTTTCAAAAAAAATTCTACTTTGATTTTTTTCAGATTTTCAAAATTACCCAGAAACTGCAATGCGGATACAGGTGTCTAAATTTTGAAAGCAGGAAGTACCTCGAGAGTTATAACTTTTGCTGAAGTGTTTTCTAAACACTCTCAGCTTCCGTACGTCACGTGGTTTGCCGGCATGTCGCACAGGTGGTTGCTTGAGGATACAAGTACGGAAGCAATTATCTCAAAAAAAAATCAGGAAAATTTTCAAGCAATTTTCTAGGTACTCACGTCATTTATGGCTGATGGGTGTAGAACAGTCTCGATCGGACTTAAAATCCTCACCGATCTTCATGTTTCCATTGTAACAATAACCAAGATCCTTGGCACCCTCACAACAACGATTTTTTCAAATTCTCACTCGATGGCTTCACCAAAAAAACCAAACTTCCGCTCTGCGTTCGCCGATTATCGATTTTTTCCCAATTTTCTAGTTTTCACCGACTTTTCCAAAAATTTTCTTTTCCGGGACTGCTTTTTTGGGTTTCACTTCACTGCGAGAACACACTGCTCCGTTCGCCTTCGCTTAAAGACCAAAAATCTGTTGGCATTTTCGTGAACCGAGGAAGCGAAACAAAAAAATTTTAATTCGCTGCGGTGACGAGAAAAACGAGTTTTTTTTATCGAGGCCCCGTTTCGGTTGAGATCGATATCCACAAAGACTCGTCTTCCCAGTTACACAAACCGGCGAACAGTTACAAAAGTCCGTGTGCCTTTGAGCTAAGCAAATTAGAAATATTTCTGACTTCGCACGTGGAACTGCGAGAAAGTTTCTATTTTTACGGCAGAATTACCCTTGAAAATTATTCAGAATTAGAGGAAAATGTTTCATAATTAATTGGAAAGATGTTATGAAAATTTGGATAGTAGAAAGACTGGATAGTGAAGGCTTGGAATCATAAAAATATTCATAAAAGGAAAATTTTAAAAGGAAGATCCGAAGTGATCCAAAAAAGGGATTGAAGAACTAGTTTTATAATTGAAGCAATAAATTCTTTAGCATAAAAAATTAGGGTCTAATGCTATTTTCCACTAATTTTAGAGATCTTTTTTTAGATCCTTTAGAGATCTTATCCAATAGGATAAGCTTCAATCTCTATCAAATTTCAAACAAAGAATGTTTATAAATTGTAACAATCACTACCAATCCTTATCAACTCATTAGACTTTAGTTTATGGTCTTATTCAAGGTTATTTCAGAAACCCAATCAATTTCTTGAAATTTGAGATTGTTGTTTCTCAATTAGCTAGATGTGTTTTGAAGACATGGAAATTGAAGAAACCGCCTTTCTTATTTTCACTCGAAAAGTTTTTCTGAATTAAAAGTATACTAATATGATTTTCAAATCGAAGCCATTTTCCAAAAAAGGGCACAACCAATCTTCCAAAGAAAAGAGTGATTTAAAATCAGGCCAATGAACCAAGAGGAAAAGGATTCTAACATTCCTGCCAAGTTCCCTTTTCCAGGATGCATATTCTCTTCATATTCTCATATTCTCTTAATAAAATTAAACACAATTTTTGACTTCAATCTTTATTTACTGAAGTTATCTAATGTTAAACAAGTTATCTAATTTTTTTTCAATTTGATAGAACTGGGTATTGTTATTGTGTTGTTCCATCCTAATCAAAACACTACTAAGCCCCCTTGTTGACAAACAGCTTCAAGAATTTTTGCACAAACTTTTTTTCAATTTTTGTTTATTTTTCCACTAGTTACCATGTTTTGAATGCAAATATTTTTAGGATACTTCATAAAGAGATGCAAATTAGATGTCAACAGTTTTTGTTTTGCATTTCCTTTCCGAATTGTTGTTTATTTCCTCATTGTGAGAACACTTTGAAAATGAATAAACAAAAACCTTTTAAATCACTCACAATAAACTTCGTAACACCACAATATCTTTTCGAGTGTACATAACAAAGGCCGATTTCATTTTCCGTCTCTCTTGAGCCCTTTCTATTTCACTCACGGTGAACGCTCAAGACTCATATGTGTTCAACTGCATGGTTTCCTCTCTTTCAGAAGGAAACACGTTTCCCTTTCAGATGGTAACATTTCAAGGCACACGGATTTCTGTTTTCCTTTCAATTTCCAAAAAACACTATTCAAACAAAAAATTCTATAAAAGTATGCTAATTTTCCAAAACACTATTCTTTCAAAAAACACCAATTTCATAAAAAAAATTTATGAAAACGCTTCTCGATTACTTACGTCTTGCAAATAAGCGAAAAATCGTTTTCCTCAGGGAAATGGTGTGTAAAAAGGTAAGGTGTGAAAGATAATTTTTAATGATATCAAGCAGAAGAAGCGATAGGTATTGGAAGTGATTACTCCTCCACTTCTTCCTCTTTTTCTTCTCTTTGAATAATCCGTAATCGGTTCAATTTCGACGTATCCGCGGCACGACCGTAAGGGCTGTGAACATTTTCGGGGACCGAGCGTGAATCACTGAGAACGTTCGGGGCCCGAAAAAATAGAGTGATTTTTGATAAGGGGGGAGAGTGCCTCTCCGCGCCAACGGGAATCGGTTGGATTTGGAATCGGTGGCAGAAACCGCGGATGAAAATTAATGCGAATGCGCGAACGGACTCGGTCTAACTGCGGGCTACGATACTCCTCGTCCTCGTAGCTCACGAAAAGGTGGGGAAACCACCGAGAGGACTGGGGACTCACTCGAGTGATTGTAATCGTTGCATGGTGTACCAAGAGAAGGCTGAATCGGTGGGTTTTCGCTCCTCTCGAATCGCCGCCGCGCCGCCCGCCGATCGCCACTCACACGGCTCAAATTCACTTTTCGTCAATCGAGTTTATGATCCTGAAAAACTGAAGGAAAAGGTCAATTTTGAGAGGGAAGGGGCTGGGACCAGATTTTGGGACTGGAAAATGTTATTAAAGGATCTAAAGACTCCTGAAGTATCTTAATGTCAATGTTATTCTCTGTATTCCCTGAAACATCCGTCTCCTCAAGTTACTAAGGTTTCCTTAAGTATCCTGAAGTACCCCGAAGTATCCTGAAGTATCCTGAAGTACCCTGAAGTATCCTGAGATATTCTGAGGCATCCTTAAGTATCATCAAGTATCCTAAAGTATCCTAAAGTATCCTAAAGTATCTTAATGCATCCTAAAGTATCCCAAAGTATCCCAAAGTATCCTGAAAGATCCTAAAGTATCTTAAAGTACCCTAAAATATACTAAAGTATCCTAAAGTATCCTCAAGTATCCTCAAGTATCCTCAAGTATCCTCAAGTATCCTCAAGTATCCTCAAGTATCCTCAAGTATCCTAAAGTATCTGAAAGTATCCTAAAATATTCTGAAGTCACTAAAGTATTCTAATGTTTGCTGAAAAAGATTGAAAATTCCTGAAGTCTCTCAATGATGATAAAATGTTCAGAAGTCACTAAAACATCTGTCTCTTCAAGTTACTGAAGTACCCTGAATTGCAATAAAGTACCTGCAGTATCCTGGAGTACTCTGAAGTCAATGAAGTCTCTTAAAATCTTCTAAAGAAAATAAAAATCTTCTTCTTTTGAATCTCCTGTTGTTACTAAATTTGCCTTGTAACATAGTGATTATCCTGAAGTATTCTGAAGTATCCTGAAGTATCCTGGAACTTGAGTACTTCCAGGGTCAATTTATTTCTTGAAAATATTGTAAAATAATTTGAGTTACTGAAGTCACTAATGTCATGAATTTACTATGATATGCTGAATTCTCTGAAATATTCTGAAGTCTCTTAAAGTCTTCTGAAATCATTTTATTTCTTTGACTAATCTGCAAATAATAATTCGAGTTAATGAAGTCACTGAAACACCTAAGTCATTTTAAGTTACTGAAGCATCCAAAGTATCGAAGTATCCTAAATCATCCTGAAGTCATAAACTTGAGAACTACTGAAGTATCTTAATGTTGATCAGAAGTCACTAAAATATCAGTCTCCTCAAGTTACCGAAGTATCCTGAAGTACTCTAAAGTACCTGAAGTATCATGGAGTATTCTAAAGTATCCTGAAGTAGCTTGAGGTATCATTAAGTATACTTTATTATCTTTAAGTGTAATTAAGTATCCTAAAGTACCTTCAGTATCCTGAAGTATCCTGAACTATCGTAAAGTATCCGTGAGTGTCCTAAAGTACTTTACGAATCCTGAAGTATCTTGAACTATTCTAAAGTATCCTGAAGTAATGAAGTCTTCTAAAGTTTACTGAAGAAACTTCAAAACTCCTCAAGTCTCTAAATGTTGATGAAATGTTTAGATGTCACTGAAACATCTATCTCCTTCAGGTACTGAAGCATCTTGAAGTATCTTACAGTTTCCTAAAGTATCCTAGAGTACATTAAGTATCCTGAAGTATCACTCTGATATGCTGGATTCTCTGAAATATCCTGAAGTCTCCTGAAGTCTTCTGAAATCATTCGATTTCTTGAATAATCTACAAATAATAATTCAAGTTGATGAAGTCACTGAAACACCTAAGTCATTTCAAATTACTGCAGTGTCCTAAAGTATCGAATTATCCTGAACCATCCTGAAGTCAGAAGCTTCAGAACTCCTGAAGTATCTTAATTTTGATGGGAGGTCACTAAAATATCTGCTTCCTCAAGATACTGAAGTATCCTGAAGTACCCTAAAGTACCTAAAGTATCATGGAGTATCTTAAAGTATCCTGAAGTAGCTTGAGGTTTCATTAAGTATCCTTAAGTATCCTGAAGTATCCTGAAGTTACTGAACTCTTCTCAAGTTCACTGGAAAAATTGAAAATTCCTAAAGTCTCTAAATGTTGCTGAAATGTTCAGATGTCACTTAAACATCTATCTCCTTGAGGCACTGAAGCATCCTGAAGTACTCTGAACTTTTCTAAAGTATCCTAAAGTACATCAAGTATGTATCAAGTATGTATCAAGTAAATATCAAATGAAGTATCCTGAAGTACCTGAGGTATCCTCAATCATCCTGAAGTCTTCTGAATTTTTCTGAAAGAGCTTGAAAAGTCCTGAAGTCTCTCAATGTTGATGAAATGTTCAGAAGTCACTAAAAAATCTGTCTCTTCAAGTTACTGAAGTATCCTGAAGTAAAATGAAGGACCTGCAGTATCCTGGAGTACTCTGAAGTCAATGAAGTCTCTTACAATCTTCTAAAGAAAATCAAGATCTCCTCCTTCCGAATCTCCTGTTCTGACTTAATTTGCCCTGTAACATGGTGATTATCTTGAAGTATCCTGAAGTATACTGAAGTATCCTAGAATACCTCAATTATCCTGGTGTATCTTGAACCACCGTAAAATATCCTAAAGTCAAATAAGTCTTTCAAAGGTATTTAATAAAACTTGAGTCTTCCAGGGTCAATTCATTTCTTTAAAATATTGAAAAATAATTTGAGTTACTGAAGTCACTAATGTCATGAATTCACTCTGATATGCTGAATTTTCTGAAAAATCCTGAAGTCTCCTGAATTCCTCTGGGTTCATACGATTTCTTTGAATAATCTACAAATAATAATTCAAGTTGATGAAGTCTCTGAAACACCTAAGTCATCTTAAGTTACTGTATATCCTAAAGCATCGAAGTATCGTGAATCATCCTGAAGTCACAAACTTGAGAACTCCTGAAGTCTCTTAATGTTGATTAGAAGTCACTAAAATATCTGTCTCCTCAAGTTACTGAAGTATTTTGAGGTATCCTTAAGTATCCTTAAGTATCCTGAAGTACCTTAAACATCCAGAAGTATCGTAAAGTGTCCTCAAGTATCCTAAACTATCTTGAAGTATCCTAAAGTATCCTAAAATATTATTAAGTTACTGAAATCTTCTAAAGTTCACTGAAAAAAACTTGAAAATTCCTAAAGTCTCTAAATGTCGATTATATGTTCAGATGTCACTGGAAAAACTCTCTCCCTAAGTTACTGAAGCATCCTGAAGTTTCCAGAATTTTCCTACAGTATTCTGAAGTATCCTAAAGTATTCTGAAGTATCCTAAAGTATTCTGAAGTATCCTAAAGTATTCTGGAGTATCCTTAAGTATCCCTAACTATCCTAAAGTATCCTAAAGTACTTTGAGTAGCCTGAAGTATCCTAAAGTATCCTAAAGTATCCTGATGTCACTGAAGTCTTCAAAAATGTATTGAAAAAAACTTGAAAACTCCTCAAGTCTCTAAATGTCGATAAAAAATCTTCAGATGTCACTAAAACATCTATCTCCTTAAGTTACTGAAGCACCCTAAGGTATTCTGAAGTTTTCTCAAGTATCCTAAAGTACATTAAGTATCCTGGAGCATTTTAAAGTATCATGAAATATCCCAAAGTATCCTGAAGTATCCTCAAGCACCCTAAAGTCTTCTAAAGTTTCCTGATAAAACTTAAGAACTTCTGAAGTTAATTGATTTCTACAAAATATTCCGAAATAATTTCAGTGAGTGAAGTCCTTAAGTATCCTAAAGTATCCTAAATTATCCTGAAGTATATTGAAGTATCCTCAAGTATCCTAAAGTATCCTGAAGTTACTGAAGTCTTCTCAAGTTCACTGAAAAAATTGAAAGTTCCAAATGTCTCTGAATGTCGATGTCATGTTCGGATGCCACTGAAACATCTCTATCCTTAAGTTACTGAAGCATCCTAAAGTTTCCTGAATTATCCTGAAGTATCCTAGAGAATCCTCAAGTATCCTAAAGTATCTTAAAGTATCCTAAACTATCGTAAAGTATCCCTAGATATCCTGAAGTACCTCGAAAATCCTGGAGTATCCTGAACTTTCCTAAAGTTTCCTGAAGACACTGAAGTCTTCTAAAGTTTACAGAAAAAAACTTGAAAACTCCTCAAGCCTCTAAATGTTAATGAAATGTTCAAATGTCACTAAAACATCTATCTCTTCAAGTTACTGAAGCATCCTGAAGTATTCAGAAGTTTTCTGAAGTATCCTGAAGTACATTAAGTATCCTAAAGTATCCTTGAGTACCTGAAGTATCCTCAATCATCCTGAAGTCACTGAAGTCTCCTAAAGTTTCCTGCAAGAGCTTGAAAACTCCTGAAACCTCTCAATGTTGATGAAATGTTCAGAAGCCACTAAAACATCTGTCTCTTCAAGTTACTGAAGTATCCTCAAGTACAATAAAAAACCTGCAGTATTCTAAAGTACTCTGAAGTCAATAAAGTCTCTTAAAATCTTCTAAAGAAAATCAAAACCTTCTTCTTTTGAATCCCCTGTTGTTACTAAATTTGTCCTGTAACATAGTGATTATCCTGAAGTATTCTGAAGTATCCCGAAGTATCCTAGAGTACCTTAAATATCCTAGTGTATCTTGAACCCCCCTAAAATATACTAAAGTCACTAAAGTCTTACAAGGTTTTTTAATGAAAGTTGAGTATTTCTGAAGTCAATTCATTTCTTTGAAATATTAAGAAATAATTAGAGTTACTGAAGTCACTAATGTCATGAATTCACTCTGATATGCTGAATTTCCTAAAAAACCCTGAAGTCTCCTGCGGTCCTCTGGGTTCATAAGATTTCTTTGAATAATCTACAAATAATAATTCAAGTTGATGAAGTCTCTGAAACACCTAAGTCATCTCAAGTTACTGAAGTATCCTAAAGTATCGAAGTATCCTGAATCATCCTGAAGTCACAAACTTGAGAACTCCTGAAGTCTCTTAATGTTGATTACACCCAGAACTTAATGTACTGATGGTCGCTACCGGTAAGCTCCTCCAGGACATGCCATCCACATATTATGGAAGAGACACCAGCAGATGCCAGAGTAATATCAATGATAGTACCCTGGCAGCCACTGCGTCTAAATGTTGTAACCGTATTAAGGATCGTTAGGTCCAACCTAGCCGCCATCTCTACCAGCCTGCCGCCTCTGTTGCAGGTCCACGACATGCCCCACTCCCCCGCTTTCCCATTGAAGTCTCCAGCAATGATGATTTCTCCATCTAGATCCCGAATGCCATCTTCTAGTGCAGCAAGTTTCCTAACGTATGCGTCTATTCCCTCATTGGGTGAGAGATATACACTTACGTAGGTGATATTCCCACACCTGATCCAAACGTAGCCTTCACCCTTACACATGTCCACTACTGGGAACATGGATACGTTTCTTACCCATATTGTTGCAGTGTTTGTGTTGTCCGGGTACCAATTGCGTCCACACATGCCACAGTATTGCTCCGAAACAATCAGAAGATCAGCCATGTGCTCTCCCGAAATCTGGGTCAGCAAATCTCTGGCAAGTCTGCTTCTACCCAGGTTACACTGAACAATGACCGCCATCACTGATCAATCCTACAAAACTCCTTATACACCGGGCATCTAGAGGAGCCCGGAATGTGATCTAAGTTTTCATTGCTACCTGTTCGCTCGGCGCATAGATAGCAATGAGGTTTCTCGGTGCAGGTAGAGGACAGATGCCCCTCCTTTCCACACTTTCAACAAGTTTTACTTCTGTCTTGCTCCTTACAAGAGACTGCGATATGGCCAAAGCCATGACAGCGGAAACAACGCGTGATAATCATCCTGCGTCGTACGCGACAGCTGACCCATCCAATCCGGATATGACCAGCCTCCTCCAGTTTCTTAGCAGCAATTTCATCACAGTCAATGAAAGCAATCCTACTTCCCCAGCGGCTTGGGTTCGAGAGATTGATTTTCAAATCCCTGCCCTTTTCGTTCCCAAGAACATGATCTAGAGCATCCATAATCTCTAGATCGTCAGTTGCTAAATCCAGATCTTTTATCTCGATCCTAGCCCTCGGTACAAGCTGACGCACCTGCCCACTATCGCCAACAGCAGCCGTCAGTGCCTCGGTAAATTTAGTTTTGGCGTCCATACTTGCGCCCACTTCAACCAGTACATCTCCTGTCCTTGTCTCCCTTATAGTTTTAACAATGACCTCCATTTCGTCAGGTTTAACTTTGCTGCGGACCAGTCTAAGGACGTCCGCATACTTTTTCCCTACCGCTGGTTTGATCAACACTGCCTCCGAGCGGGCCCGTGTCTTTCTTCTAGCTGTTGTTTTGGAGGGTCGTGTTGTAGAATTTGCCCCCGCTGGCTGTAAACCACTATCACCAGGAGTTGTCGCCTGCCTTCTGCGATTACGCCTCTTCTGTTCCGTCCACTCAGGAGCTTCGCCCGCACGCTGAATCTTCTTCGCTGGACGCAGAGATGAGCCTTCACCAGGACTAGGCGTGCCCTCAGCTGTTCTCTTCTTGCTACGTTGTCCCTTTGGTGTATTCAGGTTCATGTTATCCTGAACACTATTTTTCTTGCCCAGATGTGATGATTCCAAGCAAGACCTATTCTGGACTACTCTGAATTCCGTCAGAGCGTTACGCGCCTTTTCTACTCCATCTCTAATTTTCAGGTCAAGATTTGGCCTCATACTGATATATGCTTGCATATCATCGAAGACTTTTGCAAGTTGGTTTAGAAAGCCTTCCAGGGGAGACTCCTCTTTTACCTCCTTGTCATCTTCCACGTTAGCCTCCATAGCCAAGCGTCTTTGGTTCCCCCCAAAATCCTTGGAACCGACATCAGCCACCGGGGCTTTCACCCGATCGGAACCGATGGAGAGATCAGAGCTCTCTTGGGGTATTTTGTTTTCAAGAAGCGTGCTCATGTTTGGTTTATACTTCGGGGTTCCTTCCCCTAGCTGGTTTTTGTCCGCCCCGGATATTTGATTTCTCCGATACCACCCATATCTGGGAGGCATTCCCCTATCCGCAACCTGGGGAGGCGCCCGATGGGGGACCAGCAACCCCACACGGGACCTGCAGTATAGTGGAGTACTCTGAAGTCAATGAAGTCTATCAAAATCTTCTGAAGGGAATCAAAATCTTCTTTCTTTGAATCTCCTGTTGCTACTAAATTTGCCCTGTAACATAGTGATTATCCTAAAGTATTCCGAAGTTTCCTGAAGTATCTTAGAGTATCTTAAATATCCTGGTGTATCTTGCACCACGCTGAAATACCCTGGAAGTCATTAGATTTTTTCAAAGTTTTTCAATAAAACTTGAGTCTCCAGGGTCCATTCATTTCTTCAAAACATTGAGAAATAATTTGAGTTACTGAAGTCGCTAATGTCATGAATTCACTCTGATATGCTGAATTCTCTGCAATATCCTGAAGTCTCCTGAAGTCACTAAAACATCTATCTCCTTAGGATACTGAAGAATCATAAAGTTTCCTGAATTATCCTGCAGTATCCTGGAGTATCCTGAAGTATGCTGAAGTATCATCAAGTATCTTGAAGTCACTGAAGTCTTCCAAAGTTTACTGAAAAAGCTTGAAAACTCTTAAAGTCTCTAAATGTTAATGAAATGTTCAGATATCACTGATACATCTATCTCCTTAAAGCACTAAAGCATCCTGAAGTATCCTGAAGTTTTCTGAAGTATCCTAAAGTACATAAAGTATCCTAAAGTATCCTGAAGCACATGAAGTATCCTCAATCATCCTAAAGTCTTCTAAAGTTGCCTGAAAGAGCTCGAGAACTTCTGAAGTCTCTCAATGTTGATAAAATGTTCAGAAGTCACTAAAACATCTGTCTCTTCAAGTTACTGAAGTACCCTGAAATACAATAAAGTACCTGCAGTATCCTGGAGTACTCTGAAGTCAATTAAGTATCTTGAAATCTTCTAAAGAAAATCAAAATCTCCTTCTTTTGAATCTCCTGTTGTTACTAACTTCGCCCTGTAACATAGTGATTATCCTGAAGTATCCAGAAGTATCTTGGAGTACCTGAAATATCCTGAAGTATCTTTAAGCATCCTAAAGTATCATAAAGTCACTACAGTCTTCCAAAGTTTCCTGATAACATTCGAAAACCTCTAAAATCAATTCATTTCTTGAAAATATTAAGAAATAATTTGAGTTGCTGAAGTCACTAATGTCATAAATTCACTCTGATATGCTGAATTCTCTGAAAATATCCTGAAGTCTTTCAAAGTCTTCTGAAATCATTGGATTTCTTTGAATGATCAAAAAAAAGAATTTAAGTTAATGAAGTTATTGTAAGCCCTAGGTTATCTCAAGTTACTGAAGTATCCTAAAGTATCGAAGTATCGTGCATCATCCTGAAGTCACAAACTTGAGAACTCCTGAAGTCTCTTAATGTTGATTAGAAGTCACTAAAATATCTGTCTCCTCAAGTTACTGAAGTATTTTGAGGTATCCTTAAGTATCCTTAAGTATCCTGAAGTACCTTAAGTATCCAGAAGTATCGTAAAGTGTCCTCAAGTATCCTAAACTATCGTCAAATATCCTGAAGTATCCTAAAATATCATTAAGTTACTGAAGTCTTCTAAAGTTTCCAGGATTATCCCATAGTATCCTAGTACTGAAGTATCTAAAAGTATCTTAAAGTACCTTGAGTATCCTGAAGTATCCTAAAGTATCCTAAAGTATCCTGATGTCACTGAAGTCTTCAAAATATTACTGAAAAAACTTGAAAACTCCTCAGCTCTCTTAATGCCGATGAAATCTTCAGATGTCACTAAAACATCTATCTCCTTAAGTTACTGAAGCACCCTAAGGTATTCTGAAGTTTTCTGAAGTATCCTAAAGTACATTAAGTATCCCGGAGTATCCTAAAGTATCATGAAGTATCCTAAAGTATCCTGAAGTATCCTCAAGCACCCTAAAGTCTTCTGAAGTTTCCTGATAAAACTTGAGAACTTCTGAAGTCAATTGATTTCTACAAAATATTCCGAAATAATTTCAGTTAGTAAAGTCCTCAAGTATCCTTAAGTATCCTTAAATGCCTAAAGTATCCTAAAGTATCCTGAAGTATATTGTATATTCCTAAAGTCTCTGAATGTCGATGACATGTTCGGATGTCACTGAAACATCTCTATCCTTAAGTTACTGAAGCATTCTAAAGTTTCCTGAAGTATCCCAAAGTATCCCAAAGTATCCTGAAGGATCCTAAAGTATCCTCAAGTATCCTAAAATATCCTCAAGAATCCTAAAGTATCCTCAGGTATCCTAAAGTATCCTTAAGTTACTGAAGTCTTCTCAAGTTCACTGAAAAAAAATTTTAGTTCCTAAGATCTCTGAATGTCGATGAAATGTTCGGATGTCACTGAAACATCTCTATCCTTAAGTTACTGAAGCATCCTGAAGTTTCCAGAATTATCCTAAAGTATTCTGAAGTATCCTAAAGTATTCTGAAGTATCCTTAAGTATCCCCAAGTATCCTAAAGTATCCTAAAGTACCTTGAGTATACTGAAGTATCCTAAAGTATCCTAAAGTCTTCTAAAGTTTCCTGAAAAAGCTTGAAAACTCCTGAAATTTCTCAATGTTGATAAAATGTTCAGAAGTAACTAAAACATTTGTCTCTTCAAGTTACTACAGTATCCTGAAGTACAATAAAGTACCTGCAGTATCCTGGAGTTCTCTGAAGTCAATGAAGTCTCTTAAAATCTTCTAAAGCAAATAAAAATCTTCTTCTTTTGAATATCCTGTTGTTGCTAAATTAGCCCTGTAACATAGTGATTATCCTGAAGCATCGTGCAGTATCCTAGAGTATCTTGAATATCCTGGTGTATCTTGAGCCACCCTAAAATATCCTGAGGTCACTGAAGTCTTCCAAAGTTTTCTAATAAAACTTGAGGACTTCCAAAGTTAATTCATTCCTCTAAAATATTGAGAAATAATTTGAGTTACTGAAGTCACTAATGTCATGAATTCACTCTGATACGCTGAATTATCGTAAATATCCTAAAGTCTCTTGAAGTCTTCTGGAATCATTCGATTTCATTGAATAATCTATCAATAATAATTGGAGTTAATGAAGTCAATGAAAATCTGAGTCATTTGAGGTTACTCAAGTATCCTAAAGTATTGGAGTATCCTGAATCATCCTGAAGTCACAAACTTGAGAACTTCTGAAGTCTCCTAATGTTGATTAGAAGTCACTAAAATATCTGTCTCCTCAAGTTACTGAAGTATCCTAAAGTACCCTGAAATACCTGAAGTATCATGGAGTATCCTAAAGTATCCTCAAGTAGCTTGAAGTATCAACAAGTATACTTTATTATGCTTGAGTATCCTCAAATATCCTGAAGTACCTCAAGTATCCTGAAGTATCCTGAACTATCGTAAAGTATCCCTAAGTATCCTGAAGTACCTCAAGAATCCTAAAGTATCCTGAACTTTCCTAAAGTATCCTGAAGAGACTGAAGTCTTCTAAAGTTTACTGAAAAAAACTTGAAAACTCCTCAAGTCTCTAAATGTTGATGAAATGTTCAGATGTCACTAGAACATCTATCTCTTCAAGTCACTGCAGCATCCTGAAGAATCCAGAAGTTTCCTGAAGTATCCTGAAGTACATTAAATATCCTAAAGTATCCTTGAGTACCTGAAGTATCCTCAATCATCCTGGAGTTACTGATGTCTCCTAAAATTGCCTGCAAGAGCTTGAAAACTCCTGAAGCCTCTCAATGTTGATGAAGTGTTCAGAAGTCACTAAAACATCTGTCTCTTCAAGTTACTGAAGTATCCTGCAGTACAATAAAGTACCTGCAGTATCCTGGAGTACTCTGAAGTCAATGAAGTCTCTTAGAATCTTCTAAAAAAAATCAAAATCTCCTCTCTTTGAATCTCCTGTTGTGACTCAATTTTCCCTGTAACATAGTGATTATTCTGAAGTATTCTTCCAAAGTTTTTCAATAGAACTTGAGTCTTCCACAGTCAATTCATTTCTTTAAAATATTGAGAAATAATTTGAGTTACTGAAGTCACTGATATCATGAATTCACTCTCATATGCTGAATTCTCTGCAATATCCTGAAGTCTCCTGAAGTCTTCTGAAATCATTCGATTCCTTTGAATAATCCACAAATAATAATTCAAGTTAATGAAGTCCTTAATCTTAAAGTACCTCAAGTATCCTGAAGTATCCTCAACTATCGTAAAGTATCCTTAAGTATCCTGAAGTATCCTGAAGTATCCTGAAGTTACTGAACTCTTCTCAAGTTCACTGAACAAATAGAAAATTCCTAAAGTCTCTAAATGTTGATGAAATGTTCAGGTGTCACTGAAACATCTATCTCCTTAAGCCACTGAAGCATCCTGAAGTATTCTGAAGCTTTCTAAAGTATCGTAAAGTACATCAAGTATCCTGAAGTACCTGAAGTATTCTCAATCATCCTGAAGTCTTCTGAAATTTTCTGAAAGAACTTGAAAACTCCTGAAGTCTCTCAATGTTGATAAAATGTTCAGAAGTCACTAAAACATCTGTCTCTTCAAGTATCCTGTTGTTACTAAATTTGCCCTGTAACATAGTGATTATCCTAAAGTATTCTGAAGTTTCCTGAAGTATCTTAGAGTTTCTTAATTATCCTGGTGTACCTTGCGCCACGCTAAAATATCCTGGAAGTCATTAGAGTCTTTAAAAGTTTTCTAATAAAAATTGAGTACTTTCAGGGTCCATTAATTTCATTAAAATATTGAGAAATAATTTGAGTTACTGAAGTCACTGATGTCATGAATTCACTCTCATATGCTGAGTTCTCTGAAATATCCTGAAGTCTCCTGAAGTCTTCTGAAGTCATTCGATTTCTTTGTATAATCTACCAATAATAATTCAACTTAATGAAGTCACTGAATCACCTGAGTCATCTCAAGTTTCTTAAGTATCTCAAGTATCGAAGTATCCTGAATCATCCTGGTAAACATCCTGGAGTCACAAACTTGAGAACTCCTGAAGTATCTTGAGGTTGATTAGAAGTCACAAAAATATCTGTCTCCTCAAGTGACTGCGGTTTCCTGAAGTTTCCTGAAGTTTCCTGAAGTATCCTGAATTATCATGAAGTATCCTGAAGTATCTTGAGGTATTCTGAGTTGTCCTTAAGTATCCTTGAGCATCCTTGAGTATCCTTCAGTATTCTAAAGTACCTTAAGTATCCTAAAGTATCCTAAAGTATCCCAAAGTATCCTAAATGATCTAAAAGTATCCCAAAGTATCCTAAAGTATCCCAAAGTATCCTAAATTATCTCAAAGTATCCTAAAGTATCATATAGTATCCTAAAGTATCCTAAAGTTCGCTGAAAAAATTGAGAATTCCTAAAGTCTCTTAATGTGGATTAAATGTTCAGATGTCACTGAAACATCTATCTCCTTATGATACTGAAGAATCCTGAAGTTTCCTGAATTATCGTACAGTATCCTGGAGTATCCTGAAGTATCCTGAAGCATCATTAAGTATCCTGAAGTCACTAAAGTCTTCTAAAGTTTACTGAAAAAGCTTGAAAACTCTTAAAGTCTCTAAATGTTGATGAAATGTTCAGATGTCACTGAAACATCTATCTCCTTAAGGTACTGAAGCATCCTGAAGTATCCTGAAGTTTTCTGAAGTATCCTGAAGTACATCAAGTATCATAAAGTATCCTGAAGTATCTGAAGTATCCTCAATCATCCTAAAGTCTTCTAAAGTTTCCTGAAAGAGCTTGAGAACTGCTGAAGTCTCTCAATGTTGATTAAATGTTCAGAAGTCACTAAAACATGTGTCTCTTCAAGTTACTGAAGTACCCTGCAGTACAATAAAGTACCTGCAGTATCCTGGAGTACTTTGGAGTCAATGACGTATCTTACAATCTTCTAAAGGAAATCAAAATCTCCTTCTTTTAAATCTCCTGTTGTTACTAAATTCGCCCTGTAACATAGTGATTATCCTGAAGTATCCAGAAGTATCTTGGAGTACCTAAGATATCCTTAAGTATCTTTAAGCATCCTAAAGTATCATAAAGTCACTAGAGCCATCCAAAGATTCCTAAAATAAAACTTGAAAACCTCTAAAGTCAATTCATTTCTTGAAAATATTAAGAAATAATTTGAGTTACTGAAGTCACTAATGTCATAAATTCACTTTGATATGCTGAATTCGCTGAACATATCCTGAAGTCTTTAAAGTCTCCTGAAATCATTGGATTTCTTTGAATGATCAAAAAAAAATTCAACTTAATGAAGTTATTGAAACACCTAAGTCATCTCAAGTTACTGAAGTATCCTAAAGTATCCAAGTATCCTGAATCATCCTGAAGTCACAAACTTGAGAACTCCTGAAGTCTCTTCATTTGGATTAGAAGTCACTAAAATATATATCTCCTCAAGTTACTGAAGAATTCTGAGGTATCCTTAAGTATCCTGAAGTACTTTCAGTATCCTGAGGTATCCTAAAGTATCCTCAAGTATCCTAAACTATCGTAAAGTATCCTAAAGTATCCTAAAATTTCATGAAGTTACTGAAGTCTTCTAAAGTTTACTGAAAAAACTTTAAAATCCATAAAGTCTCTAAATGTCGATGAAATGTTCAGATGTCACTGAAACATCTC
>CAKNXH010061232.1:2611-31532 GCA_932178445.1 Andricus quercusramuli
GAGTTTTTTATATTTTATAAATATATTTTGTTTTCCAACAAAATTTTTTTCTTTTTTTATTTTTTTATTATGACTGCACAATTAAACAAATAAAATAAATAATCTTCTTGATAATTAAATATATGTAAATAAAACATATGTATATACTTGAAAAAGAAATCTATAAATGCAATGAAGAGCATTCAATTACAGCTTTTTTAATCCTTCTGGATATGAAGGGTCTTCTATAATATTAATTTTATACTAGTATAAGTGAAGACCCTTTATACCCAGAAAGATTAAAAAAGCTGTAATTGAATACTCTTCATTGCATTTATAATTTTTGTATAGTATATACATATGTTTAATTATCAAGAAGATTATTTCTTTTATTTGATTAACTGTGCAATCATAATAAGAAATAAAAAAAGAGAATAATTTTGTTTGAAAATAAAAAAAGATTTAGAAAAAATAAAAAACTCAATTTTATATATATATATATATATATATATGTATGTATAATTGAAAAATACAAAAAAAAGGAACCATCATACCATCACGTCCACGGCATGGTTCTGGATAAAGCTCAAAATGGTATAATGAATCATAATAAAATTATCAAAAAATATACATAATTATACAAATTTCGTAAAAAAAATCGTAACGCTTAATCAATATAAAAATCTAAAAAGCATTATATAAATTAAGTTTATTTAAAAATTATACAAATTAGCAAAAATAACAAATATCACTATGTTGAGTATATTATTGTTAATTGCATTCATTTTTCACAATCCCCTCAAATTTCCATCAATTTTTCATTAATAGTTTACGAAAGAATAATTGGATAATCAAACAATGCAGAAATTTTCAATCGCACATTGTAAATAAACAAATGCATTTTTGTAAGAAATTTTATAACGTAACTTAATACTAATGATTAGATTATTTTCCGATAGTTAGTTTCAATTTTCCTTTCAGCGTCAAAAATCGTAGGCTCACCTGGGAAATTTCTACTCAGATATAGCATGCTAAATTGTGTTTCATCGCAATGCGAACAATGCCTTTTAAAATAATTTTATCGATGACGATTATACGTATCTGTAAAAAATGTCGGAAATATTACCACTAATTTTGTTGGTAAAATTTCCAACTTTGGGTAGGAAAAAATTATGTTCCTAAAAAAGTTGGAAATTTTCCCAATACTTTGGAAAATTTTCCTTTTTGAATGGAGATATTTCGATCGGTTTGGGAAATTTTACATATATGTTTCGGAATGAAAAATTCCTATAATATTTGGGAAATTTTCCCATAAAATTTCAGAAATTTTCCCACTAATTTTGTAGATAAAATTTCCAAATAAATTTGGAAATTTTTCCGAATTTTTTTGGGGGAAAATTTTCTATAGTATTGGGTATGTTGCGTTCCAATATTTTTTGGGAAAAATACCAACATAATTTTTTAAAGCTTCGAAGTTTGCAAAGTCCGACAAACCCACTTTGTGTAATTGCAATGCGGATTTGAAAGTGTTTAGTCAAAAATCAAAAAGTGCAGTGGGAAATTAACTTTATTTTCTAAGCAAAAATTTCAGTTTTCCAACCTATTATTTTAAAAGTATTAAAAATTAACTTCAATGTTTATTTCAAGTATTATTATTTAGCTTATAAATTATCGAAAATCTTATTTATTTATCGCAGGTTTCACATTTTTTCTATTTGCCTCTTTTCCCTTTTTTGTCGTTTTCCATTTAAATGCGAAGTGAATAGAGAAAAATTTGAATTTTCAACCGAAAAGGATGCATTTTTAACCAAATTGTTAAAGGCTCTAGCTGAATAAGCATGGGAAAAGTGCCCCTGCTCTAATTGGGCTCATATTCCAGGGATAAGTGGCTTCTAGTAAGAAAATAATCTACGCAAAGTGCCAGCCCTTCGAAAAATCAATTTTTGTGGAAAACGGCTTGACTGATTTCAACGAAGAAAATATATGTTGTGGGGATAGTTAGGACAACACTATGGAAAAATCCCAGATGAATTGCGTTGACTACAAAGGACGAAAAAAAATTATTCTAATTTTCAAACATTTTTTTTACCTTGGTTTTCAACGAGGGCCACCTTCATTTTTTTCTCATAAAATAAGCGAACGCTGATTAGTAACATATATTTTTCACGAACCGATCAAGAGGGGACTTCATAAAAAAAATGAGTGAAGAACATTTGATGGCCCCTGAAATACATGCTTTTACCTACAAACCAGGGGCCAATACAACATTGTACTTACTGTTCAATAAAATGAGCCTAATTCGAGTCAGATTTGTTTTTTAATGAGAGTAAAGAGCAAGAATAATGAACTTCATATTACAATAAAAATGTAAATTACGATATTACTGTTTTAATCAAGATCACTGTCTTCATCAATTATTGGCGTCGTGTTGGTTTTCATAAAGATTTTGCTAAGTATCTCTGCTGGCTTTATTATTTTTGACAAGTAGCGAGCATGTCCCAAGTATATATAATTGCCGCAATATGTGAGCAGCAAAGACTTGTTTACGACTTCCTTTGTTGGACGGCATTAAAACTCTATAACTTTTTGCCTCTAAATCAGCCTTTATGTCTCTAAATCCTCTGTCTAAAATAAAAATGTCTCCTTTCTCTATAATATCCTAGGCAGTCCGTCTCTATCATTTAAAATAATGTTTAGAATTGAAGCATCATTTTGATTTGCGTAAAAGGGCCCGAACATGTCAAGGATGTAACCATCGGTTGTAATGATGGTAAACGGTTTGCAAAGGTGTGTCTTTTTTTTTACTCGAATAGGATTTACGCTGGTAGTCATTGTTTTTGCCTTTTTCGATCGATCGATATTCGATCGATTTTTCTATCGATATTCGTGCGATTTTTCGATCGATATTCGTGCGAGTGTGCTAATGGACGTAGAACCGTGGGATGCTGCTCACATATTGCGGCAATTATATATACTTGGGACATGCTCGCTACTTGTCAAAAATAATAAAGCCAGCAGAGATACTTAGCAAAATCTTTATGAAAACCAACACGACGCCACACAGAAAAAAACTTAGCGGCTTCATAAAGGCTGTTTTGCCGAATCGTTAGAACTGTCAAAAGTTCAATATGACATTTACAAGGCCTTCAAGGTAAACATTGAGAATTACTCTCGAACGTAGGTAAACGCAGAATAATACCCTAGATGTGCGGGTAAAGTTTACCCACATGGGGTAATTTTTGTTGAAGGTAATCTTCACCCCGAATTCCGGGTGAAGTTTACACTTAGTTTTTTCTGTGCAATAATTGATGAAGACAGTGATCTTGATTAAAACAGTAAGATCGTACTTTACATTTTTATTGTAATATGAAGTTCATTATTCTTGCTCTTTACTCTCATTAAAAAACACATCTGTCTCGAATTAGGCTCATTTTATTGAACAGTAAGTACAATGTTGCAATGGCCCCTGGTTTGTATGTAAAAGCATGTATTTCAGGGGCCAACAAATGTTCTTCACTCATTTTTTTTATGAAGTCCCCCCTTGATCGGTTCGTGAAAAATATATGTTACTTATCAGCGTTCGCTTATTTTATGAGAAAAAAATGAAGGTGGCCCTCGTTAAAAAACAAGGTAAAAAAAATGTTTGAAAATTAGAATAATTGTTTTTCGTCCTTTATTGTCAACGCAATTCATCTGGGATTTTTCCGTAGTGTTGTCCTAACTATCCCCACAACATATATTTTTTTCGTTGAAATCGGTCAAGCCGTTTTCCAGAAAAATTGATTTTTCGATTTTTGTATTTTCGACTATAACTTCTGAAAAAATCATTTGTAAGGGCTGGTACTTTGCGTAGATTATTTTCTTACTAGAAGACACTTATCCCTGGAATATGAGCCCAATTAGAGCAGGGGCACTTTTCCCATGCTTATTCAGCTAGAGCAGGGCTCGCCAGAATGCAGTCTTTGACTGACAAGACTGACAGTGTCAGTAACGAAGACTAGGTCAAATAGACCCCAATAAATTTTCGTCGAACTTGTCCTTCGACTGGTCCCTAATCCTTCACGGTAAATTACAGTTTGAAAAAATGTATTGCGGACTCAAGTAGAAAAAAATCAGACCCTTCGGTGTGAACAATAAGCCCAAATGAACCGTGACCGTAAAGACCGTAACCCTTTCCAGGATTCCTGGAAACCGAAGAAAAAAATGACGGAAAAACTTTCTGTCAGTCTCGCACTTGTCGTGTCAGTCTGCACCTGCTGAAAGTGGTGAGCCCTGAGCTAGAGCCTTTCCATCAAAATAACTAAATATTTAACCATACAAATTTTAACCAAAAATTAGTCAAAGCAAGCGCCGAGCGCCTACAAGGAAGGGTTTCGTAGCCTATTAGGACGTTAATTTAAGTGTTAACAGAATTTGAAAACAAAATATCTTTAATTTTGCAAACAAAAACTTGTTTGAAAAGAATGTAATTAAAAAAAAATTGGTTGAAAAAAAAATTGCGTAAAAAACTTTTACGCGAAAAAAATTGTATGAATTTTTAAAAATTGTAAAAAAATTTTGTGAAAAAAAAATTTGTCCTAATAGGCCACGAAACCCTTCCTCGTAGGCGCCGAGCGCCTGCTTTGACTAATTTTTGGTTCAACATTTTATTGTTTGGTTGAATATTTAATTATTTTGATTTTTTTATGTAACAGTTTGCTTAAAAAGTCATCATTTTCGGTTGAAAATTCAAATATTTTGTTGAAAATTCGTCTTCTTGGATTAAAATATAAACTATTTGGTTGAAAAAGAACTTGTTTCTTCAAAATTCAACAATTTGTTTGTGTTTTTTCTTTCTTAACTGAAAAATGTTTCTTTGTTAAAAATTCATCTCTTCGGGTAGAATTTTTATCTTCATTGCTCAAAAATGGAACTTGTTGCAAATTTAATTATTTTGATGCAAATTTAACTAATTTATTAAAAAGTTATCATTTTTAGTAAATATTCAACTGTTTTGTTGAAAATTCGTCTTTTTGGTTTGAGAATTCGTTTTTTTTTGGGTTGAAAATTCAACTATTTTGGTGTAAAATTCCACCTTTGGATGAAAGTTGATATTTTCGTTTTAAAAATTCAACTGTTTTGTAGAAAATTCAACAATTTGGTTGAAATTTTGTTTCCTTCTTGACTGAGAAATCTTTCTTGGTTGAAAATGTAACTCTTTTGGTAGAAATGTATTCTTTTTGGTGGAAAATTCAACTGTTTGCTTGAAAATTAATCCATTTTGGTTGAGGAATCACCTTTTTGTTTGAAATTTTTTTTTAATATCAACTATTACATTTTTCATTATAAGCAAATTTTTTTGGAAAATTAACTATTGCATTTGTCGTTCAAAATTTCTCTTTTTTACTTGAAAATTCAAATACTGGGTTGAATTTTTGACTACTTTGTTAAAAAATGATTCTTTTAGATGAAGATTCAACACTTTATTTGAAAATTCACCTCTTTAGTTGAAAATTAAACTATTATGTTGAAAATTCCTTCTTTTTTAGCTGGAAATAAAACTTTTCTGTTGATAATGTAACTATTCCATTTTTGGTTGAAAATTTATCTTTTTTAGTTGGAAATTCAACCAACTCGGTTTGAAGTTGACCTTGAAATCCTCTCGCTTTTTTACATGTTACTTTAGTATAGGGTCGACTCGGAAGAAGAAATAACGAATTTTACGAAATAATGATTACCTAATTCGTCGTAGGTTGGCTGCCAGTTCAGACATCTCCTCAGGTAGTTGCAAAAGGGTCGTCCCTTCTTCGGCTTGAGTATATTCTCAGGCTTTATTGGTTTATTCTCCTGATTGTTGGTTGTTAAGCCCAAAGGGTCGCTAGAGTGAGGTCGTCCAATGCTGCATCCTGGCTGATAGGTAGTCCAGCCTTTTACAGGCTGGTTTTTCATATAGGCAAACAGCCAGACGCTGATTTTCTTCAATAGCTCAGTCGCGAGTTCTTTTTTTACTAGGCTGTCTTCTCTAGCCATTTTTGAACACATGCTTTCTCTCAGGTTCATCATAATCTCCATCATCATATCGAACTCTTCATCCGCGTAGATAGCCTTCTCCTTAACGTCTTTTTCTATTCGGTCTGTTAGTTGCATGATGATTTTATTGACTAGGCTGGCTTTGCTGGGTTCCTTGCGTTTTTTGGATAAACGTTTCCGGATAAACGTTACGCTGGTTTTCTTGCGTTTTTTGGATAAACGTTTCCGGATAAACTTTACGCTGGTTTTCTTGCGTTGTTTGGATAAACGTTTTGGGTTCATAATTAGGATTTTATATATCTTTTTAATAGAGATAGTATGACAGTTTGAGTTGCGATTTCTATCGTTTTTGGTTGTTTCGCTTCGGATCGACTGTCGAAGGATACTGACCTAACTCAAAATTTGGTCATTGCTCATTGCAGCAATCCTCCTCCCTCACCCCTTCCCCTCCTCCAGAGTCCTGAGGCTTTATGCTACCTGATCTTGTAATAAGCTTGATCCTTGCGGGGGAGTTTTCTCGCTCAACGTCAGCAGTATGCTTGCCACTTTTCTCTATTCTCTTCCCAGTCCCTTCCTTTTTCACGTTCCTTGTTTCTTTCTTCTCCCTTGGCCTTAGTAGCACGGGATGTCTCTGTCTCCTGTTTTCCTTTGATTTTCGTAGAAAATCGTTTGCTGTCTTCTGTCGGTCTTCCGTCTTCATTCGGCATTGAGTTTTTCTCTGGGACTTGCTTTCTCAGTTGCTCTTTAGATCGGTTTGATGACCTTCCTCTTCTCTTACGTCTCTTCTTGCCCTTTTTTGTAATGTTTCTTCTGTCGCTTTATCTTGGCGTTCCAATTCACTTTCCTTAGGTAGTTCCTGTTCTGAATGTGTTTTTCTGGTTGCAGCAAGGTTCTGAAGAAACGAACGATCTCACGATTTACTCTCTCCACCATATTTCCTTCTGGATCTTGTAGTGTTTTATTTAATGGAGGTGTGCGAGCTATCATGCTTTTCATTAAATAAAACTCGAGAGATGAAAGGAAAAATCAGATTGTGATATATTGTAAACCGCAAGCAGTTTCTTTAAAAATTTAGTTATTACAACAATATTATGCACAATTGTTACCATTCAAGTCTCATTCATTATCCTATCGCTTTCTCTGAGTTAACTTATAAACCCCTACTATGGCATTCGAATCTGAGTCCTTAATCTTTATATTCCTGAATCCTTAGATTCCGAGAATATAAATTATCTGCTCAAGATTCAGTAAAGATTCTATATAGTTATTCCCCTTGTCAAAAGTGCCCACTAAATGAATCACTCACACCTTTAAACATTACATACAACACATTCTCAAGTCCAATTTAAACTACAATATCTTTGTCTACTTATCGCTCAATTTCTGGGTTCGATGTGGCTTGTAATCTTCCTCGTCCTCAGCGTTCCTGGTAAACAATTGATATATTCCTCTGCTTCCAATTATGTAGGCGTCCCTGTATAAGAGATCTATGAAGTCGTCGGTATCCAGAAATGTTCACCAAACTCAGAAACCACTCTCGATTCTCCAAGACAGTTTTCTCTTTCTTCCGGTTCGCCGTGTTGCGTGTAATTCGCGAACCCTGAGGCCTCCCTCGAGCTTCTACCTTGTCTTTTCGGCAATTGCCATTTTTCCACCTCTTCCCTTTCCACCTATCCAGTCGATACGGCATACATTCTCGTTACTTTGTATTACGGGACCCAGGTTATAAATATGGTTATTACAATGTCTTATTGAGCGCACGATCATTTTGATATTTTTTTCGTTCTTTTGAAACCATCGTCCGGTTCAGGCAACCGAAATAGGACCAACCAAATATAGTTCAGTACGAGCAACTGAAACCATCTCTTTGCCACACAAAGAAAGATTTGGTTGCCGCAACCAGAAGTTGAGTTCTCCCAACCGAACTGTCGGGTTGCCTATGGACTGATCGAACTCGTGGTTTGCTGTGACCGAACTGGTTCGACTGTGCTGAGTTCGGTTACTGCAACCAAACTGCTCGGTTCCAGATACTAAAACAGTTGATTTGTTACAAACCAACTGCTCGGTTGGATCAGCTGTTACATTTCGCCACCGTACGGAGTAGGTCAGGGGGGGGGGGGGTAGGTGAAAAAATGAGTTCTAAAATGATTGAATGATCATATGTATTTTATGATGGGAACGTATATTTAGGATAATGAATATTTACGATATTACGTATTTACACACACACACGCACACAAAGAGTATATTAATAAATATATATTTATATATATTTACAGAATACTCTTTAGACTGACGAACTTCTTTCCGTTACTCAAAATAGCTTCAATAACTGGAAATTGATTGAACAGGCTCTCAATCGAAATACTTGTCCAGCATACATTTGAGTACTCAATCTCACAAGCTTCTAAATTAGAATCGAAACCAATAGTAAACAATCGTAAACAAATGAGACAAATCTGTTCTTCAGAATTGTCCAAAATTTTCTTTATTATTCCAAAATAAGGAAGAGTCTAAACATCGCTTATATCTAAAATAACGCACATTTCTTCTCTGTAGTTCGTTTCCTTACAAGTAAGCCTTTTTACACAATTCGACTGCGCCCTGTAATTTTATCATTTTCCAAACCTTCACCTGAGGTGAAACGGTAAGACAGCTTTAATTGTTGCTTTAGTGCAAGAGAGTCACGTTTTTTTTGCGAATTTGTTGCTGCGGCACTCTCCTTGATCTCTTTATGCTTCTCCTAGCGTATCATGCTAAGATAAGGAATTGGTCCTGACCTGATTGAATCAAAATACGAGGATAATGAAGTAGCAAATGCATCTTTGGTTTTAATGGACCAAATAATTTTATGTAAGATAATTATGCTCTTCTGTCAAATTCTTTAATTGTGACAGACACGGCCTAGGGTAGGATCTGCAAGACACATACTGAAGCAATCTATACGCAACACGAGATAATATTTCCAAACCCCGCATTCTAATGGCACAGAATCGCCAACTAACATGTTAAAACAAAGTACGAAGATTCTCATTTCATTCCCAGACATTCTGGAATTAATTTTTTTTAAATTATCCTCGGTTATTAACGACGGTTTGTTTGAAATACCATTGATTTGATAGTCGAAACCCAAGTATTTTTATGTAATGCTGAAATACTTAATCCTCTGGTCATTTTTGTTTAAAGAATATATCACAAGAAAAGTACATAGAACTAGCAGAGAAAATTCAGGAACGCGCATCCGGAGAGCACTCATTGCGAAGACAGTGACGGTAAGTTGTATTTTGAATTTCCTCTCTCCCTTTTTCTTCTTTCAGTGTTGTTGATAAATAATTTCTAATAAAAAAATTCCTGTTTCACAGATTTTACTCCAGAGGAGGAAGTTTTAAATAAGGTGAACTCTCTGAAAATTACTTGCACACCCTGGGGAAGATTGTGTTCAGAAATGGCAGGACACGCATGAGTAAACAGAAGAATATTACATCCGAAAAAGTAACAATTTATGTCCAGATATACAGATGGCTTAAGGAGGCCTCAGGATATACTTTGGTAAGGGTTTTATCAATCGATTTCGAGGTGGTTTGACGCAGAAGACAGCTTTTCAATAAAATAAATATATTTTCAACCAAATAGTTGAATTTTTAACCAAATTTCCGCCAAAAAAATATAACTTTTGAAAGAAATTTGAACATGCAACAAAATAGTTGGATTTTCGACTAAAAAAGATTTAAAAAAATTAGAAATTGCTCAAGTTAGAATATTCAAAGTTGCAGTTGATGAATTTGGAATATTCCATTTTTTAATTGAGTATTTAACTTTGCAAATTTCAACTAAAATGTGTTAATCTTCTAATATTTGTTTGAAAAGTACTGTATATTTTGTAACTGTTCCAATTTTATATTGGATAATATCTTCTGTCTCAAGTTTTCACATTTTCAACTTGCTTTAAAATGTTTCATCTTCAAATTTTGTTGAAGAGTATTTATTTGTAATGGTCTGCACTTGAAACGTGTACCTTATTTATTCATAAATAATTGATTTGAATGGTATAATTAATTTAATTATTATTCAATACTGGGTACGATTTCGAATATCGTATGTTTGAAGAGAAAAGGGGAAAAAGGGGAAGTTTTTTGACAATAGGGGGGAAATGGGGAATTTGAAGAAAAAAGGGGAAACTAATAAAAAATATGAAGACTGTGCACCCTGAAATTATGTAGTTAAAGTTCTGAAAGTTCAAATGTATGAATTTTTGTATCAATTTTTTTTAAATTGCTTTTTAAGCTAGAATTAGTGTTAAATATTGCTTCATTTACATTTAAATTAATTTTGCCCCTTTATGAAATAACATATTATTTATATAAAACTATAAATTAGAAAACTTAATTGTGTTTTTTTTTACAGCATGTCGCTGGACATTAATCCAGAACTTGGATACAAAAGAGGCAGAAGGAATGCTAAAGACGACCGGGATCCAAAAGCAGGATCACTTATAGATAATTTTATAGAATTCCTTTCTCATTGTTAGATTAGATGATGATAAGAGTGATGTTGTAGATGATGATGGTGTATAATAAATTATTTTTTAGATAATAAGTAAAAAAATTATTGATTTTCAGTTCCTCTTATATAAGTAATACATATATATAATATTCAATTACCGAAGTTTTTGGGAATTTCCCCTACAAAATGTTTGGGAAAATCCCCGAAAAAGTTTTCAGGAATTTTCCCTACAGAATGTTTGGGAAAATCCCCGAAAGGTTTTTGGGAATTTTCCCTAAGAAATATTTGGGAAAATCCCCGAAAAAGTTTTTGGGAATTTTCCCCACAAAATGTTTAGGAAAATCCCCGAAAACATTTTGGGAATTTTCCCTACAAAATGTTTGGGAAAATCCCCGAAAAGTTTTTGGGAATATTCCCTAAGAAATATTTGGGAAAATCCCCGAAAAGTGTTTGGGAGTTTTCCCTACAAAATGTTTGGGAAAATTCCCGAAAAGTGTTTGGGAAATGAGCGTCCCAAACATTTTCGGGAAAATTCCCAAAAAATTTTTTACAGTGTGCACGAGGTGAACCGATCCAGTTATTTTCAGTAATTATAGGGGAAGATTTGGACACCATTACAGAATGCTTTGTATCCCTGGATGATCTCTTGTACAGTGTCGATTCTCCAGTTAAAGATATTGACATGGCATTTAAAATTTTCCATGCGATCCATGCACAGTATCCGAGGCAGCCGAGACACTTTGATTAATTCTTCAAATATGCGTTGTAACATTTTTATTTTGTCTGATTTATCGATGTCGTATCTAATTCAAATTTTATGTTTCCATGTCGAGCTGAGATCCACAAATTGATGTTTTTACTCAAACTGAGAGTTGATACCTTTCGCGAAAACGCGTTTTTCCCTTATTATGAATAATTTAATATGGATGTAGCAACTTGGACTTTTCTGGCAACATTGAGAATTACCGAGAAAATATGTCCAGTTTGCCTTTAATGGACTCTATCCAGCAGCTCGAGTCCAATTACACAAATTGGGTCAAGTCTGGTCAGAACATTAAAACACGCCCTTACCACCCTATTGTTCAATTCTACTAATAAGGATACCCTTGGAACCGGGATAGGAACCCCGTTCTCTCCTGGACGAAATTCAGTGCTATTTTTCACGCGTAAGTCTCGGAATAGAAAGTAATTGTTGATTAAAAACTCTTCACAGATATAACTTTCGGTGGATCTCAACTCTACATCGGCTGACGACTCGATAAAATTTAGTCTCCTTCGATTACGACTCACTGGAAAGCTTTTTAATTGTTATGGATTGTGGGGTCACAAGTGCGCAGAGGAGATTGCGAGAAAATTAATAGTTGTTCGCTGAGACTTCGATTTCCCGATAAAATCGCCGCCCTTTTGCCTAAACTGACTCCTATCTTTATCACCCTCTTATTTTATCGAGCATCCAGGACATATTTTTATGTCTCTCAGTTTTTTTTCCTCACCTGAACTAAAGCTTCATTTTCCCAAGACTAGGTGCAGTGTCTAGAGGAAATTTCACCTTAGTTTCCTATCGTCTATAGGCACTACAATTCTTCAAATCCATTCACGTACGATTTGGCAGTAGGCAATTATTTTTTTATTATTTAAAGCTACTTAGGTTTGGCTTTATGAAACCAGCGTTCTAGTCTAAATTCTCATCCTGGGTCGCTTCATGACCATAAAGAATTCAGACTCAACAACGTGGAACAGGAGATAGATTATTTTGATATTTTTCAATTACTCCGACCTTCAGAATTCAAATTGTGCGATTTCCAAGTCGAAAGCTTGGTAGAAAGCTCAATTTGGTTCAAATTAGTCGTTTCTTCGTATCTAATTAATTTAAGTTTTCCCTATCCCTCCTCAAAGCGTTGTGCACATCTGGTTGCGTTTACCCAATTGGGAATCCATTCTCGATTTCCAGGACTAAGCCTGGTAGAAAGAGAATTTTACCCCTGGATTAAACACTTGCCAATATGCTCAAGACTTGAGGACAGATTAGCCAAACATAAGAAAGAAAATGGTGAAACTGAGAGAACTTTATAAAAATCGTCTTTAGTAAAAAGAAAACCAACCTCGTTTATTCCTAGATGCTCTCTAGATAAGGCTACGAGTAAGTAAATCCTGTGTCTGTTCGCGATTTTCCGAGACGACCGCTCTGATCGTCTGTCCAGCGAAAAGTGATTCCTCAATCGTCGCTATCCTGAGAGTGCTATCAACGCGTCCTGCTACCGCTGGTATCCCTACCTTTGGGCCCAGTATATTGCGCACGCAATTATTAATTTTCCCCAGTAACCTGTTGACCTATATTTATAAATTTGTAGCTATATTGAGCCTTGCCCGTTATCTCCCTTTGTCACATTTCTACTGTTAATTTCACTTTTCTCCTTCCCTCTTATTTTAATAGAAGTGCGGGGATGTTTTGAACCGTTTCAGCGTGTATATAGTTTGAGAACCAAGTGGGATAATCGAAGCAAAGTAGATAGCCTAGCAGCTCTTATTAAGAAACTGTCATGCGAGGATTAGTGCGTTAAAGTAACGTGAGTATGAACTGTCTGAAAACTCTACTTATTTTTTTTCCATACTTAAATCTAGAAACATTTGCGAAATTGTTTATCATTCATCAAAATCCGCAAACTGTCAGCAAATTTCATTTTAATATTTCAATAGTCAATACATAAAAATGCTTGTTTGCTCAAAGTGCCATGCTGAGAAATTTTTTTCATCTATTCAAGCCCTGCATATATACATTACAAAATCTTGCATCATATGTAAACTACGTTATCTTACGCGTGCGCGGAGCGTAACTGTTTATTACAGAAAACATTTTCTTCTTGGGCTCGAATGCGCAAACATTATAGATCTTATCACAAGTTTTCTGTCAATGCTACACCTGATTCTGAAATAGTTGCAGTTGAAGCTCTTGCTGTGAATGAATTTGAAAATATTAATGATGAGCCAACGGATTCCAATGTCGCTGATGACCACTCTGATAGAAATCTTGATATTACACCCGCGCAAGATAATTTTCGAGATATTTTGACAAAACAGAGCTCAATGTTTATTGCCGAGCCGAGAGGTTGATATTGTTGGAGATTTCGTAGGGAGCTCAAGTACAGAACTAAAGAAAAGGTTTGAAAATATACTCATAAACTCAAATGTTCAGGATAATCAGATAGGTGAAATAAATTCTTTGCCGGATTCTTCTGGTGATCCATTTTCTTCTCTATCTTCAGATTATTATTTGCGAATGAAGTCTCTTGAAAAATCAGGAAATTTGATACCAGCAGCTGAATGTATCGTAGGTGAATTGTTTGACTACAAGTTTCTGAACAACAGAGTAGTAAGAGTAGCAGTGCCTTGTACAGCAATGCTCTAGGCTCCCACACAGGAGTTAGTGAAATTGAGGCAGTATACGTTTAAATACCATGCTTGCCACCAGAGTTCTCTTCTCAACTGAATAATATATTTTTGACTCTCATATATTATTCACAAGACAGGAAATTGCCAAATGGGAACTTAGAAGTCTTCAGAAGCGTAATTTTGGAATTAAATTTTCTTGAATGGGAAGGGATTTGGATTCGAACAAAATCTGTGAATTAACTTGTGTATTTTGTCCTTGGCTTAATCTTAGGTGACTATCAGGGACTAAACGAAGTGCTAGGATTTCCCGGTAGCTTTTCTGCTAACTATTATTGCAGATTTTGCAAAAGGCACAGGACTGATGGCTGGTATGACTGCGAGGAACTACCCGGACATATGAGAAAATCAGGAGATTATGAAGATGATATTGCTCAGAGTGTAGACGCGTCAGGCGTTGAAGAAAAATCCGTTCGGCTGAAAGTTGATTACTTTCATCCTGTTGAAAATTTTACCTGCATTCTTCACGATTTCGATGAAGGTATAAGTAGGTACGCAATGCCACAAATTTGCCGTTAATAACCGAGGATAAATTTAAAAAAAATCATTCCAGAATACTTTGTACTTTGTACTTTGTTTTAACATGTTAGTTGGCGATTCTGTGCCATTAGAATGCGGGGTTTGGAAATATTATCTCGTGTTGCGTACAGGTTGCTTCAGTATGTGTCTTGCAGATCCTTCCCTAGGCAGTGTATGTCACAATTCAAGAATTTGATAGAAGAGCATAATTATCATTACATAAAATTATTTGGTCCATTAAAACCAAAGATGCAATTTGCTACTTCATTATCCTCGTATTTTGATTCAATCAGGACCAATTCCTTATCTTAGCATGATATACGCGATGAGGACAAGCATAAAGAGATCAAGAAGAGTGCCGCAGTAACAAATTCACGAAAAAACGTGACTCTCTTGCACTAAAGCAACAACTAAAGCTGTCTAACCGTTTTACCTCAGGTAAAGGTTTGCAAAATGATATAATTACAGGGCGCAGTCAAACTGTCGAAAACGTAGTTTTGTTAGAAAATTATGAAAATTTTTCTGACAGTTTGCCACATTGGTTTAAAGGAAAGTATTATATCAGTGTAAAATGGCTTACTTTTAAGGGAACGAATCACAGAGAAGAAATGTGTGTTATTTTAGACGTAAGTGATGCTGATACTCTTCCTTCTTTTGGAATAATCAGGAAAATTTTGCAAAACTCTGAAGGGCAGATTTGTCTCATTTGTTTACAATTGTTTACTATTGGTTTCGATTCAAAATTTAGAAGATCACGAGATTGAGTACTCTTCAGATGAATGCTGGACAAGTGTTTCGATTGAGAGCCTGTTAAATCCATTTCCAGTGATTAAAGCTATTTTGAGTAACGGAAAGAAGTTCGTCAGTCTAAAGAGTATTCTGTAAATATATATTATATATATTTACTTATATACATGTGTGTGTGTGCGCGCGCGTGCGGGTTTGTGTAAAGACGTATTATCGCAAATATTGATTATTCTAAATATACGATCCCATAATAAAATATGATAACAGCTGACCCAATCGAGCAATTGGTTTGTAAAAAACCAACTGTTTTAGTACCTGGAACCGAGCAATTTGGTTGCAGGACCCGAGCAGTTTGGTTGCAGTAAACGAACTTAACACAACCGGACCATTTCGGTCACAGCAAACCTCACAGTCACACCAGCAATTAGTCCTGTGCCTTTTGCAAAATCTGCAATGAAAGTTAGCAGAAAAGCTACCGAGGAATCCTAGCACTTCGTTTAGTCTCTTATTGTTGCGTAAGATTAAGCCAAGGACATAATATACAAGTTTATTCTCAGATCTTCTTTGAATCCAAATCCCTTTCCACGCAAGAAAATTTAATTCCGAAATTAAACTTCTGAAAACTTCGAAGTAACCATTTGGCAATTTTCTGTCTTGTGAATAATATATGAGAGTCAAAAATATATTATTCAGTTGAGAATAGAACTTTGGTGGTAAGCATGGTATTGAAACATATACTGCCCCAATTTCACTAACTCCTGTGTGAGAGCCTAGAGTATTATTAATTTCTCAATCGTCAATGCCGAAGAATAAAGGCAAGACAGTTTTACCCTCAGCTTCATAGCACAGTCAATCCTAGAAACATTATTTATCTGAAGTTGGATGAAAACGCTGCAAACAATTGAAAACTACAATTATCCAACGGAAGATAATTTTTATCACGAGTTGGATAAAATTTATCCGTCCTAAGATAACTTTAGTTGTCAATTGTTTGCAGCCGTTTTATCCAACTTTAGATAAATAACATATTTCTAGAATTTACTGTGAGGGAGCTGATTTTTCCCTCCATAAATTGCGTAGGATAAAATTGCACAAGACACTGTCAACACGTTTTAGTTTATCCACATGGCTTAATACTGTTGTAAGAATGCCTGGAAGCTCAAAGAATTTTTTCAATATTGAGCGCAGCGGAATATTTTCTGACTTTTCAAAATACTTCATTCGTAAATA
This sequence comes from Andricus quercusramuli, assembly GCA_932178445.1. Taxonomy (NCBI): domain Eukaryota; kingdom Metazoa; phylum Arthropoda; class Insecta; order Hymenoptera; family Cynipidae; genus Andricus; species Andricus quercusramuli. The sequence goes on from CAKNXH010061232.1 coordinate 19,046, forward strand.
ATCTGAAGATAGAGAAGAAATTGGATCACCAAAATAATCCAGCAAAGAATTTATTTCACCTTTCTGACTATCTTCAACATTTGAGTTATTGAGTATATTTTCAAACCTTTCATTTTGTTCTGTAATTGAGCTCCCTAGGAAATCTCGAACATTGTCAACCATAACTTAAACTAGACTTCCAGCAAAAGACGGTCGACTGTATAGCTTGACAATAAACGTAGAGCTCTTGTTTTCTCAAAAGGTCTCGAAAATTATCATGCGCGGGTCGAATATCAAGATTTCTATCAGAGGGGTCATCGACGACATTGGAATCCGTTGGCTTATCATTAATTTTTTCAAATTCATTCACTGCGAAAGCTTCGACAGCGACTCTTTCATATCCCATGGTTGATGTTTTATTTCTTTGACAGGAGTCACAGAGGTGCATAATTGCATTCTAAATGTCATTTTGAACCTCCTTTTCCGATTTCACTCCATGTGATTAACGAATTTTAGAAATACAGATTTTTAAAGTATAAAATAAAAATTTTCATTCCTTTTTGAGAGATCAAAAGTTAAATGGAAAATTTGCAATCATTTTGGAAGTAGGACTGTAAAGTTTTATTATTTTTTTAATTTATATAAAAACACACAGTTACACACACCTGTTAAATTGAGAAGAATTCCAAAATCGCCTTGTAGATATATCTGAGGACAGTTGAGAAAAAACTATATCAGATCAAATTAGTTTTTGAAGTTACTGAACATTAGATGAGATACTTACAATTGTTACTTTAAATTTTCTGATTCCTATATTGAGGGAATTAAAAATCAAAATTAGAAGAATTAAAAATGCTAATAATGAAAAAAGTAGGCAAATGTCAAAAAAGTAAAATATACGACAAATCACATACACAAAAATTAAAGGAAAATCAACATACTGACGTGGATTTTAAATTGTCAAGAACCATTCATTTGGGAATAAATGCCTGTTGACAGAAGTTCCCCTCTTCATGTTTGGGGCTCTTCAGCATATAGCCTCTTCTTTATTCTATTATTAATTCTATTATTCGATAGGAAAACTTTCGAATTCATGCTCTGAATATTCTACTTTCGCATAAACTCAACCACCGAGATAAGCCCCCTCAGTTTACGCTATTCCGAGAACTTAAGGCCTCGGAATTTAGTGATGCGGGGACCGTGAGACCGAACGAGAGGCTGTGCTCAGTCAAGCGTGACAAACAGGATGAGGGCCGCACTCGGCCAATTAGTTGCACCAAGTTGCGCCATGCGTCTAAATCCAACCGAAATTATTCATGCAGCCCTGTGAAGATATTTTATCGCAATCCTGCCTACTTATAATTCTAGTCATTCATACCAGAGTAAACTATCTACCTCCCTAGCTATATTTTAAAATTTCAAAAAAACAATCACAACAAAATCCTGTCTCTAGAGATTTTCAACATAAACCCAGGGATTACGTCCTCGGACGCATCTGACACCTGAGCTTGAGCCACGTTAGGGTATTTTTCAGACACACACAAAATACCTGAAACCATACATTATTTTCCTTTGATATTTTGTAATATAAGTTAAACAAAAATGATTTTTCATTCTCAAAAGTAGCTTTATGTTACTAGATTTAACTATTTTGTTGAAAATTCATTTTTTATAAAATTGGAAATTCATTTTTTTAACTGTTCTATTTTTGATTTCCAATTTATCTTTTTCAGTTGAAAATTCATGTATCATTTTATTTTAAAAGCAAGAGCGACTGCGCCATCTATACTCATAGCGTTACAAGAGTAGTAGATCTCGTTACAACAGGACTTTTCAAGCCCTAAGGGGATCATTGCAGGCACCGAGATTCAGAAATGACTCGCGACACAGTAATTTCGTCACTAAGAATATAATAAGGAAGGGACCACCCGTATCCAGGCCCGCTGATTCCTTTCGTGGAAAGCCGAACGATAAATGACTACCCGTCAGTTGTGGTATTCTCGAGAGGCCAGTTATGTCGCTTCCGAGAAAGGTGGGGGGTTTTTGGGGCTCCACCCAATATTCTCAACCTAATTTCTGGTTTCCGAATTCCTCCCACTTCGAAACCAAGTTGATACGCAATTGGATGTTTTCTAGTTTTTAACAAGATCATTTCAATAGATCGATCTGTTGAAGAGGCAAGGAATTCTCGAGTCTCCAGCACGTTTGAGCCCGAGCTTCATCTCAAGAATGTTTTTGGTCAGAAAGAGTAACGGAGGAATAAGGCCGATTTTCAACCTACGCGTCCTCAATAGGCATGTAAAGCTCTGCCACATACCAGTGGCAGAGTCCCATCGTTGCTTTTGCAGATGATGAGTGCCCTTTGGCCTCTCAGCTGCCCCTCGGATCTTCGCGACCATAACGAATTAGATTCCGGAAATCCTTCATCCACGAGGTATGAGCGTAGACGAGAGGCTGTCGAATTGCTGGAATTTCTGGGGAAAATGGTAAATCACGAGAAGTGTATTCTGAATCCCTCCGAAGAGATAGAATTTCTAGGAAAACTCTGGAACACGCGGGGCAATCTTAAGAGTCTTCCGAGCAACAAGGCCCAAAAAATCACGGACCTGATGAAGTAGATAAGATTGAAGGAGCGTTATACACTGAAACAGACTCAGTGCCTACTGGGGCCAATGGATTTCCCCAACTTTGTGATTCACAGAGGGCTCTTTCACTTCCGCTACCGTCAGAGGTTTTTAACCCAATTCAATCAACACAGACCTCGAAAGAAGCTAGCGATTATGTCCTAAGTGGAAGAAGAGCTGGAGTGGTGGCTGGGGGCCATGACACAGATGGCTCATCATCTCCAGGGCGTTCACATTATGCTGCCGTCAGACAACCGTACCCTAGAAGTCTCTATTCAGAAGGAGGTCAACCGGAGATCTACAGGGTCGATAGGTTTATTGGACCTGACCTACTGAATTATCCACCTTCGAGACCAGTAGAGAATAATCCTGTCGACGCGAACATATCTCCCAGGCAGGTACAACAAAATCGCAGACCGATTGTGAAGTAAGAAGGCGGTTCCAGAGTGGCATTTGCTTCCCGCTACGACAGTCGAAATCTTCGCAAAATGGGGAATAGGGAGTCCCTGACATCGATCTTTTTGCGTCAGCAAATTCAGCTTGCCCACCTAAACAGCTGCAAAGGGCAATTCTTAATAATGGCACCAAAATGGGATCAGACGTTTTGGATGCTGGATCTGCTTAGCAGGAGCATGGAAGCAGCCATAACCATTCAAGATTTGGGAAATGTGCTAATAGACTTGACCACAAACTAAAATCCGCAGCAAGTGGAACGGCTCGTTTTGCAGGTATGGAAGGTTGGGTGTGGGAAGATATAGTCGAGGACTGTTCCCAACATAAAAATAATTTTTTAAAGCAAAGTTGGAGGAGTTGGACTTTGCTGACCTACAGGCCCCCTATACGACAATGGCTTCGTTGATGTGAAATATTAGATTACCTGGCAAGGGGCGAAACTGAGCGAGTGCAAACGAGCATGAAGGTGGCTGCACGAGGGGGCTCAGCCCCCGAGTACAGGCAACATGCGAGTTGGCGTTCGCGAGGTTTCAGCCCCATGCCGCGTGTACTATTAATCACAAAAAAACATCGAAAATGGCGGCTCTCGTTGCCTGTGAAGCGCTGCGAAAGCGAGTACGAAACTACTCTACAAACCCTAGCGTTTCCAAGCCCCTTATTACGTACATCAACAAAAACACTGGAAAAACGCTGGCATGCATGGTACGCAAATGTGCTAACCACACTAACGGACCGCGACATTTTTAACTGCAAAAGTCGGGGCCCTCTGAACCGTTTCAAATTGGAATGTATAATATTGCGCAATATACTCGAGTGAGTATCCGCGCACTGCCACTTTCCGCAACGCTGCTCGTGTTTTTCAGGCAATAGTCGCAACAGTCTCTCGCCCCTTGAGCTGAGAAACTGCCTAGGCCAGCAGTTCAAGGAATTACTAGGTTGATTGAAGATCGACCCGCGCTTTTTGGTACATGCGCAGTTAAAAAAGTTGCTTACAGAGGCGCATCGATACAAGACCGAGGCAGCCAATGAACGTCGCTTGATAAAACTAACTTGAGGGTCGCAGTAGAGGTGCGGGCCCCTCCAGCCTTGAAAATAAAGAATCCTTACGTTTCAAAGCCGCGGAAATAGACGAGAGTTCACGGTATTATTATTTTCAAAGTGTAAAATGCTAGGGGATTCTAAACGTAAAAGTAAGTCATAAATATAGGAATCGTAATATTAGTCAAGTGCAGAATGTATTTTCTCAGTTATGTTACATTCTTTTGTCGATTGACGACCTTTCATCGTCACGAAATAAAATAAAATATCCAAAATTGCAGGTTAGTGTGAGGTTTAGGTCGTCAATCGACAAAAGCATGGAACATGACTGAAGAAATAGATTCTACACTTGAGAAATATTACTATTCGTACATTTCTGGCTTACTTTTACGTTTAGAATATTTTCTCAAAAATTTGTATGGATTTCCATGACGTCATGCTACAATACTTTTTTCAAACCAACGAGGGCGCTTTTCTGGCCTCTTTTTATTTGTCAGCCACTGACTGCCTCTGACGCGGAGGAGAGCGTACAGGGACCGTGGTGGGAGGTGACAGAACTGCGCAAGTGGAAATAACCGTGTACGGAGGAGGTGAAATTTCATCATTTTTATCGAAAATTCATCTCTTAAATTGAAAATTCAACTATTTTATTGGAAAATCGTGTTTACTTGACAAATTATTTTTGTACTGAAAAATTTTATATTTCAGTAAGAAAAATTAATTTTCCGTCGAAGAAAAATCGAATTTTCAACAAAATAGCACATTTTCCAACAAAAGTGATGAATTTTTAATTAGAATGATGAATCCTCAACCAAAAAATAATCACTTTCAACAAAAAAGCTTCACTTCTAACCTAGTAATTAAATTTTCTTTTCAAAACAGATTAATTCAGAACGAAAAATTTAGTAGTTAAGTTTTTAAGCAGAAAGATGAATTTTCTACCAAGATGATTAATTTTCTACTGAGAAGAACAAATTTTTATCGAGATAGAAGAATTTTCAACCAGATACATAAATTTTCATCTAAGCTCGTTTAATTTTCAACCAAAAATAAAATAGTTAAATTTTCAGTTATAAAAATTTATTTCAAACGAAAAAAAAGGATTTTTCAACAAAATTATCAAATACAATAATATAGTGCTACTTTTAGACAAGAATCATTTTTATTAAATTTTATGTTGCAATTAAACAAAATTAAGCACGCTCTCGAAAAAATTCCCTGATATTTTGATAGGTTTTTTCAGGTTTATCAAAATTCCCCGACTACCCAGGTTTTTCAGGTAGGGTAAACACCCTGCACCTAAATATGACAGTTTTCTATAGCTTTGCACTTTGTAAATTAAATTTTGTAACTACAAATAAAGTAATTTAATAAACTTACGTTATAAATAAGTCAGTTTTAGTCACTTTTTGTGTACAGCCCAGTCCATTCAAGATAAGAAAAATAAAATTTGTTCAAAGAACTAATGAAATTGTCGGTTTGATTAAAAATATAGTAATTCAAAAAGAAAAAGCAATCTTTTCAGAAAATTATTTACAGCAGGCACAAATTCTTAAATAAGACATACCCACACGCATGTAGAATTTGTGCCAGTTGTTGATTTTACACACAATGGTGTACGCCAAAACGGTTGCTATGTAGCATAAGCTGGAAAAAGTTTATTTAAACATGAGTGGCTAATATTTGTAATTGGTGGATACTGAAATATCTGGAGCAATTTTAATCTTTTACTTGATCAGAAAACTTGAATTCTTCTACAAATATATTATACTTTAAGATACATTTTATTTACAGGAACATAAAATATTTAGAATTGAAATTACATTCTTGTAAAGGAGTTCTGAACAAAAAATGGAATGAAATTAATATAACATTCTTGAATTTATATATTTTTCCCGTTCGCGCAATCTTTTCTTGGTTTATAATTAAAAAATAACATATTAATTGTTCAATATTATTTTCAAAGTTTTTTAAAACAAATTGTGTACAAATACCGAAAAAATCCAACTCTGCGTACCGAAATTTCGGTGCAAATAGTCCCTCCCCCGCTCCTCGGAATTCGTACCGAAAAAATGCAGCTATTCGTACCGAAAATTCGGTACACGTAGCCACGGTATTTTGAAAAATCATTTTTCTAGTTTTTCTAATGCAATATTAGTTTTTTAGTTATAAAAATATCATCACAAAGTAAATTTTTATCCTGGATGCCAAGAAAAGCTTATACCTGTCACAATAAATACGCAAATAAAAAAATCCACTTGCTAATTAAAACAATTGAGTTTCACTAGCTGCCGGTTGTTATTTTCTAAATTAAAATTGGACTTACATTCGCAGCTGTCTGACATCCTGACGATTGCAGCGGCGTACAGCTTCCTGCCCTTAAATAAAAAAAAAGTAATTAGCAAAAATTTGGTATATTTTTAATAAAACAAATTGCTGTAGTTTATCTAATCATTAAAAAGTGCATGGTGCAATTTTGGATTAATATTTCGCAATTACCTCGAAAGTTTCAGCTCAAAAATGTTTAAGAAATATTTTTCCAGAAAAAAAATTTTTTAAAATTAAATACTACCAAAAAAGATGTATTTTAACAAAACTAGAATCTCATATGCACGCTTCGCGCGCGTTCAATTAAATTACATACAATTATTTTACTCAGAAAAGAAGTTCAATAAAATGCCCTGACATTAATTTTTACTTTCATAACTTTTATTTGTACACGGCTTCGCATATGTATGGCTTTTTTTTTAATTCGGCTTATTTGTTAAAAAATAAACAAACTTTGAATTTGTTTATAAAAATGGTTTAAATAATTAATAATTCTTGTAAATTTGCAAAGTATCATATCAAACAGTCACCGGAAAAGCATTCTTAGTTGATTTTTTTTTAAATTTAGCCTATTCGTTGAAAAATAGACAAACTCTGAATTTGTTCACAAAAATTGTTTGAATAATTAATAATGCTTCCAAATTTGCTAAGTATCTAATCAAACTGCAGTCACCGGAAAAGCATTCTCAGTTGATTCTGTTGAAAAAATTAGGCCTGTTCGTTGATAAATAGCCAAACTGTGAATATTTTTGAAAAATTACCAAATAGCATCTTTTTTCAAGTAACAGTAATAAAAATTTATTTCGCAAAAATCTGGGCGCCTTAATAGTGATTAATCTACAGGCCTCTGACTTATTTCAGAGACCAAAAATAGTATGAATATTATTTTCGACAAAAATGTTTATTATTTTGTTCAAAATTAAATTATTTTCTTGAAAATTCAACAATTTTGTTAAAAAGTCATACTTCTTGGTTGAAAATTCAAATGTTTTTTTGAAAATTCGTCTTTTTGACTTGAAAATTCAACAAATTTATTGAAATTTATTTTTCTTGCCTAATGATTTTTCTAAATTAAAAATTCAACTATTATGTCAAACATTTATCTTTTTGGTTTGAAATATCATCTCTTACTGTAGAAATTACACCTTTTGTAGTAAAAATTGCAACCTTTTAATTAAATTTTGATCCTTTTTGGCAATAATTTAATTTTCTAGTTGAAAATTTAAATGTTCTGTAGAAAATTCATATTTTTAGTACTAAAATTTAACAATTTAATAGAAAATTTATTTATTTCGTTGAAAATTCGATTTTGTTGGATGAATCCAGCTGTTTATAAAAAAGCCCGAGAAACATAAAAATTTTTTAAGAAATCAATTATACGAAGTCCAATATTGCGTATTAGAGAAGATAATGTTTATCATTTCAATTTTGAATTCCTTTTCATTTTAGCATTTGAACTGCTAAAAAGAAAAATAATATTTTTTTTTAATTTAATTAATAAGTAAGAAAATAAATAACTATTTTTTAGGTAAGAACCTCGAGTCTTCCATTAAAACATTTTTTTTTACTCCAGAGGGCAAGATTTTTTTTAATACAAATAATTACTAAAGGCCAATTTTAATAACACTTATGACTTTCTTGTAATGTTAAACAAATTTCTATTGATTTAAAAAATTTCTCAGAAGTTTTGAGAATAAACAACATTCATTGTTTGAAGAATCACATAATGTTTTTAACGAAATTTATTACTGCAAACAATGACCAACTATTACATTTTATTTAGAAAATACGATTATTCTGTACATGTTTAAGAAAAAAATTGTTTAAAAAGTCATGAGGGATGTTTAAATTATTCGTATCAAGATTCTCCTTTAACGCTTGACTCGACTCTTTTGTTTTTAGAAAGATATTATCTTATTGTAAAAATAATTTATATTATCAATAAAATAGGAATAATATACTGATTTAAGCTGCATATGTTCATAAATATCCGCTTTTTCGTGTAAAACATAAATTTATTACGATTTTTCAAATAAAATTAGAAACTAATATGCATTGCCTTTAATAAATATATTTTTTAAATCAAGACTCATTTGTACCATTTGTCTTGACACTTTTGTTTTTAGAAAGATGTTATAATATTGTTAAAATATTCGACCCAAATTTTTTGTGAAATATAAGTTAGTTTTTGGAATTTAATGAAAATAAACTGTTATTTAGAAACTATGTGTTATCAATTTTTTTCTTAACTGAAATCAAAAGTTATACAGTTCATATGCATTCTTGTGCATTTTATAATGACTATTTATTTCAATAAAAAGAATTTTATTTAATACCCATTTTGAATTCCGCGCCAACTGCGGCCAACCAGTGCACAACCCTAACGCAAGCGCAGTAGCTCAAGGATCCCAAATTGGCATCTGACAATGAGAACCGCTGCTTAGGTCGAATACGCCACCTGGTAATGAAATTTCGTAGTTTTCTAGGCGGGTCACTTTCTACTAGTAAACATATCAGAGATTGTTGATTATTTCACGTAATTCTAGTGTTTTTGAAAATGAATATTGAAAGCGGAATGCGTTTTGCACCAAGAGCTACTAAAAGTAAGGCCTTCTGCTGTGTTGTTGGCTGTAATAGTATGGCCCGACGAGAACCTACTGTAAGGTTTCACAACTTTCCTTCAGAAGGAGAAACTTTTGTGGATATTACTTCAAAAATAGGAATTTTACAGAAAGTGGATAGAAGAAAAGCTTGGGAAATAGCCCTAAAAATGGGAAAGAAAATCACACCTCATTTGCAAGTTTGTTCCTTGCATTTTCAAAAGGACGACTACATATTACCAGGTAAGTAAATTCATATACTTTTTTGAATCGATAATAATTGTACGTCAAATAAAGATAAAATATGAATGTTTAATTGTTCTATAAAAAAATGTTCATAACGAAACCAAGTTTCGTTATATACATTTACTTATAACGCTTATAACATAATCGTATCGATTATAACCTCAAAATTGTAGTTTTTACATGTTTCAAAATTATTTGACAATATAGTGCCAAAAATACGTAAGCCATACGTTTTCATTTACAAAGAACATTTTATATCTTTGCAGATGCAGCTGCTTTGAAAAGACATTTGAAGAAAACTGCAGTTCCATCGTGCAATTTACCGAAATGTTCTGTGGCGGTTCCCAAAATTCAAAAATTGAAAAGAGTCCGAGAAGAAAGAAATCTTGAGCGAAACAAAAAAAAGGAATGCAAAGCAGAAAAATTACCTGGTATGAATCTAGAAATAAAATCGGGGATTTGATGATGTTCGATTTCTTGTCGTTTATTGAAACTGATCAAGAATTAAGTACTTTAACGGGGAAATATTAATACAAAACAAAAAATTAAAAAAGGAAAAGTACTATTGAGAACATATTTAAATTAGTTGAACCACGTTTAGACAGTCCATTCAGTAAACTAAGCCTGCGACATAATATTGTAGTAATTCCTCTTTAAAATGTTTAATTACTTGGCTGGAATATATTTTTTAATTTTGCCTAAAAGTGCCAATTCCTAATGGATGAATTCCACTTGTTTACAGGCGATTGAAAATAAAGTTATACTGAAGATAAGATTTATCAGGTAACGAGCGTGTCTGTAGGAATTAAAACTGATAAAATCTCAATTTAGGGAGAGAAAAAAACTTTTGCTCGAGTTCATTAAACTGTTTGATCGGTATAGTGTTCTAAAGAGTTTAAGTGCTCGGAGAAATTCTCACGAGCATGAGAATATGCTCGACCTTTATGTGCTTTGAGAATTTAATGAGCATTTTGAATTAGGATTTAAAAAATAGTATTTTCGACTTTTATTAATAATAATTACATTATTTAAATTTCGCGGAAAAATTCATCGCTTCAAATTTTAAACGGGTAGTTTCTAAATTCTTCTAGCTATAAAACCAACTATACACCTATAAGATTAATAATATTAACGCAAAATACATTTTTTGTTTCTAAATATATTTAAAATACTTTTTCGTGGTGTTTTCAAGTCAAAAAGATAAATTTTCAACCAAAGAAATTAATTTTTACCTAAAACGAAGAATCTTCAACCGAAAATATGAATTTTAACCAAATAGTTAGTTGAATTTTCAGCCCAAAATATTAATTGTTTCTACCAAAAAAGAGTGATTTTCAACCAAATTTATTACTTTTTATCTAAAAAATATCAATTTTCAACCAAGATTATAACAGTTAAAATGTCAGAAAAATAAAGGTTCAACAAAAAAACGAATTTAAACAAATATATGTTTTGTTTTCATAACAAAAGAAAATATTGTTTAACCAAAAAGAGAAGAATTAAATTTTCTGTTGAGACAATTTAGAAAAAATGAATTCTCAAGAAAATAATTCGATAAAAAAGATAAATTTACAAACAAGCAATAGAATAGTTCAATTTTCATTTGAAAAAGTAAATTTAAAGAAAAAAAAAGTTTTCAGCAAAATTAATTAATTTTCAACTGAAAAGAAACGAATTTTCAACCAAAGAAATGAATTTTTTAATAAAATGATGAATCTTCAACCAAGAATATGAATTTTTAACCAAATAGTTAGTTGCATTTTCAACTCAAAAGATTAATTTTATACCCAAAAAGGCTCATTTCCAACAAAGTACATGAACTAAAATGTTAATTTGAATAGTTAAAATGTCAGAAAAATAAATGTTCAACCAAGAAAAACGAATTTTCAGCAAAATATATATTTCTTTAAAAATATTTTTTGACCAAAAATAGAAGAATTAAATTTCCTACTAAAAAGAAACAAATTTTCAACTAAAGAAATGAATTTTTAATCACAATGATGAATTTTCAACCAAAAACATGAAATTTTGTCCAAATGGTGGATTTTTCAGTCCAAAATTCAAAAGATGATTTTTCTATCAACAAAAAAACTAACTTTCAACTAAATTGTTTTTTTTCAATGAGAGTAATGAATTCTTAACAATAAAAAATAGTTAAATTTTATACTATTCAGATAATTTTTCAACAAAAAAGATTTCATTTCTATCAAAAAAGGTAAATTTTCCACAAAAAATGGAATAGATAAAGTGAATTTTCAACTAAAATTTCAGTTAGTAAAATAAATGTTCAATAAAAAAACAAACGAATTTTCAAGCAAAGGAATTAATTTTTAAACAAAAAGATGAAATTTCAACTAGTGAGAGTATTCTTTTACTAAAAAATGACGGCTTTTCAACATGCGTGTGAACTTGGCCCCCCACTTTCAAAATTTCGAATTTTTTTTTAGAGTTCTGACATCCTTTTGAATAGTTCTACAGTTCCTGATAACTTTTAGAAATAGTTCGGGCATATAAATACTCTAAAAATGGATTTTTCAAAATTGGGGGCTAAGTTCACGTTCCCCCGCACTTTTCGAAAAATGAATTTTTTTTTAGAGTTCTGGGTAGATTTAGCATAGTTCTGGAGTTCCTGACACTTATTAAAAATAGTTCCCAAAAATTAGACCCAAAAAAAAATTTTCAAAAAATAGAGCCAGCCCCCCACTTTCAAAAAAATCAACTTTTTCTTCAATATTCCTGTATTTCCAAGAAAGTTCTGGAGTTCTATCACAAAATAATTTCGAAAAACTTTAAAACTCGATAGTTACACAATTTCGAAAATCCCAAAATTACAGAGAAATTTTTCGAAATAGTTCCAGGAGTTCTGATGAGAGTTCTGGTAGCCCCCTGAATAGTTCTAACAAAAAGTCCAATAAAATTTTCCGATAAACTCAAAATCCAAAAACCTACAACACTTTACACATGCCCAACAAATTTTGAAATTTAAAATTTTGAGAGTTCCAGGAGTTCTGATCAGAGTTCTGGTGGCCCCCTAAATAGTTCTAGAAAAAAGTCTAGTAACATTTTTCGGTAAACTCAAAATCCAAAAACCTACAACACTTTACACATACCCAACAAATTTTGAAATTCAAAATTTTGAGAGTTCCAGCAGTTCTGATAAGAGTTCTGGTAGCCCCCTGAATAGTTCTAACAAAAAGTCCAATACAATTTTCTGATAAA
>CAKNXH010061233.1:1819-11889 GCA_932178445.1 Andricus quercusramuli
TTCAGAAGGGTTAAGTTATGGTGTGATATCAACCAAAGATTAAGAGACAGTATCCTTCAAAAAATGGTTATTGATTGAATGTCGAAGAAATGATGTTTTACCTAAAAAAATATTTTTCTTGGATAACAAATTTAGAGATTTTGTTTTTCACAGTAATTCTTGCAATAGACAATTCGAACATAATTTAAAGAAATTAAAATTCTCAATGCTGAATTTACTGATCAAGGATGTTTCAAATCATGTTAATTTTTTAAAAGTAAAAATCTCCAAAATTAAAAGTGAATTAGAATTATGTTTACCACAAGGTAAAATCATTCATCTTCTAAAACATCAGATTTTTCTTAATCAAAGATTTTTAAACAATGATAAAAAGCATGAGAACAAACTTTCTATTTTGATTGATCAACAAACTAATATTCAAGAGCAACATTTGAATTTACACAAAATTTTTAAAGAAAAAGATAGTGATCCTTGGTTTGTGAATTTAGCAAATATTCAAATTCCTGATTCAGTTACAGATATTCTCAGATTAGGTAAAGGTTTTAGTAACCAAGTGATAAAAAGTAAATCGAAACAAATGATGGAAATAGTCAAAGATGTTGAATCAAGTATACACAAAGTTCCAATATTGGATCAGCAGGATTTCCGAAATAAGGTTTTACATTTGTTGAAGAGTTTTGTTGATAAGAATTGTTTGCACATTAGTAGTATTGATCGTAAAATTTCTGAAGGTTTCAGGGTAGCAAAAGATTTCCTCAGGAACAACCCTGATATAATTTGCATGAATGCTGATAAGGGTAATATTACGGTTTGTATGAGGAAATCAGATTATATTAGGGATATGGAGGATTTACTTTCTAATGGTGATAACTTTGAATTATTGAGTGAGAATCCGTTAAAACAGTTGAGAAAAGACACTTTCAAAATGCTGGACAATTGGAGAAAGAAAGGACTTTTGGGAAAGGATATAAGATGGACTGATATCAATACTGAGGACACAGTTCTTGCAAGATGTTATGGCTTGAGAAAGATTCATAAGGAGGGCTATCCTTTGAGAATTGTTGTTTCAACTATTAACACTCCAACGAAATTCTTGGAACAAAACTTTAATTTGATACTTAGAGACTCAATTGCAACTTCTAAATACAATATTAAAAATAGCTGGGAATTCCAAAAAAATATTATTCAAAAAACTGTCCCTGATGACCATGTGATGATTTCTTTGGATGTTGTCGCAATGTTTCCAAATATACCCCTTGAATTGGTTAAACGGGCAATTTTGAATAGATGGGAGAATATAAAGACACGTACTCGGTTAAGTCAAAAGGATTTTATTGAAGGGATAGTTTTCATTATGAATTCAACTTTTTTTAAATTTAATGGATCTTTTTATAGGCAAAAGTTTGGTACTCGCATAGGTTCAGTCATTTCTCCGATTTTGGCAGAAATGGTTATGGAGGATTTGGAAGCCTTTGCTTTCAAGAAGCTGGATTTTGTTATGCCCTTTTACTATCGGTATGTTGATGACACCTTGTTGTGTGTTCCACTAGCAAAGTTACAGGTGGTTTTTGATGCTTTTAATGGTTTTCATCGAAAACTTCAGTTTACCCACGAAATAGAGAAAAATGGTACAATCAGTTTTTGGACGTAGAGGTAATTAAAGCTCAGGATGGTAATATTATTACCAATTGGTACAGAAAAAGTACATATTCAGGTAGAATTTTAAATTTTTTTTCGGCTCATCCTTTTCAAAACAAAATTGCAGTGATCAAAAACTTAGTCGACAGGGCTCTAGGTTTGTCCCACATTTCATTTCACAAAGAGAATTTAAATATTGTTAGGAATGTCCTTTTTCTGAATCACTACCCAGAAAAGTTGGTTGAGCAACATATCACAATTAGAATTCAACAAATCAAAAACAAACAAAGTAACATCTCGGCTACAGATAATCAGAAGGAATTGAGAGAATATAGTCCTTTTAATACATTTGTTCTTCCTTTTTTTGGTCAAATTTCTGAAACCATTCAAATCATGTTGAAAAAATTTAATATTCATACTATTTTCCGTATACCATTTAAAATGGATTCAGTAATAACTTTTGGTAAATATCCTTTAGATAAATTTGAAAAGAGTGGCGTGGTTTACAAGATCACTTGCAAGATCTGTAAGATGACTTACGTGGGACAAACTGGAAGACTTCTTAATACCAGGGTGGAGGAGCACAAAAGTGATGTCCGTTTAGGACGTTGTTATAAGAGTGTTCTCGCTAGACATACAAGAGGGTTTGTTGATGTTGACCATGAATTTGACTGGGATAATGTTGAAATTTTACATAGTGAAAGTAATGAGAGAAAGAGAGAATTCATGGAAATGCTTTATATTAAAAAACAAAATAGGTCATCTATAAATTTAAAAACTGATTTAGATAGATTAAACAAAAGTTATTCAAATTTGATTAATTACATTTAGTTTTCATGAGTCTTGACTTTCTCTTATTTCTTGATTGTTGTGACGGATTGTCCTATTGACCCACATTCAGATCTCAGGTACCGAAGGGATAACGTCGTCGCTTAGTCGCCGCTCCCACCTGTCACCTGTATTCTTTTCCTTGCCTTGATAAGGGTGCTGTGTGAGCACCGAAATGTTGGTAATGTAATTTGCATGCTTTTTTATTGTGATTTGATAATAATAAAAATAAAAAAGACGAAAGAAATAAAAAAGAGAAGGAAGGGGATGTGGTTGGTTGCCTTCTCATTTTTCTTTCCTCTTTTTTATTTTATTTTATTTTCTTATTTTTTTTTTTGTCCAAAGAAACAAATTTTTTTTTTTTTATTTTGTTTTTTTAGGAATTGCAATAGGAGCATTTTGTGGTGTTTGTCCAAATTTAATCGTTGAATTCTTGTCGTTTTTTCAGGAATTCTATATATTAAAATTATAACGGCACAAAACATTCTCAAAAGCCCATACCTAGCTTCGAAGATAAAATTTCAAAAACATGAAAACTATTGTAATCTTGAGTTTATTGCAAGTTGGTGTTAATAAAAAAAATAGATCAGAAAAAAATTGTATACTGTATTTTATCAAAATCGTTAAGTTTCTTAACGATAAAATCAACACGTTTCTAATATGGATGAGATAAAATATGATTTAAATCGAAGTGATGACAAATAAGCGCATTACCGTTTGCACAAAAATTACATTTGACACGTTTTGTTTGCTTTGCCATTCAGTACTTGGCGTTTTTCCGCAAGCATGTTATAAATTAAGTAAGTTATAAAAAACCTTAATTCAAAAAAGGATAAAATTCTCCTGTGACAGTGTTATGAATAAAAGTATGCAATAAAAAGAACAAGATCGCTTGAGACAATTTTTTCTGCTGTTGAAAATCTTCCAATCATGCGATGGAAAATGGATTATTATGCGAAATTCTGCTTCAAAAATCTGAATTATTCGAAGTTATGCGATTAAAATTTCAGAACTATAATTCATTTAAATATTCAATACTGTCATAAATATTTCTTGCTTTTATCATACATGAAGGTATTATTACGTTATTAAGTTCCTAAAAAGGAAAACAAGAAGTTTTCCGAAACGTAGTATAGGAGGATCTATAAAAACACATCTATAAATAGGAAATAAATGTAAATACCTTTTAAATAAATATATCTATATGAATCACAATGATAAAAAATATTATAGTGTTTATACATAAACTATCACGTCTCCTCAGAACCAAGTTTCACTTCAAAAAGCAGGCTAAAGTTTGTACCCTCGAAGTTATGTTTTGGTGATGCCTCCTGAATATTTTTACCAAACATAAAAAAATAGTTAAGCCCCCTTTTAAAACAACTAGACATTTGTTGTTTTTTGACCAATTTATGTGACTTTTCCGAAAGGAACGAATAATAAGTAAAGTTTTCTCTGATGAAAACATATAATTTTGCATAAAAAAAATGATTATTGTTTTTTGGTGACATTGTTGTTATTATTATTGATTGACTCCCCCCCCCCTTTGAGATTTTGAAAAATGTGTGAGACATCAGTCTCATCCAAAAAGCAAAAAAAAGTTCACTTTCCAAAAACTATTAGGAAAAAAAAGAATTTTCTAGCACAAATAGTTCTAAATTTATGACGCCTTGAAGAGGTTTTTCAGAAAAAAGTTAAATCTTTATAACTAAAAAAAAAGTTGATTCTAGATCCCACAGAACATCAGTTCGCTTGCAAGTTTGAGCGCGCCTAGGGCGCGCGTCTGTTGATTCCCGCACTTCGAACTCGATTGTATGTTTCTCTCGCGCTCGATAACGTATTTACGTCGCGCTACGCGCTCGGTCTTTATAATTCTTCCACATTTGTGCATAGACCTTTTAAAATTAAAGGTCAAGCATCGACAACTATCATTTTGTGATTGTGAATTCTTTTTTGTTAAAGCTCCTTTGGATTTAACGAACACATTCCTATCGCGTATCTCGTCCTTTGCACTAGATTTTGTCCAAAATATATTATAGTTAAAAGATTGTCATAAGGACAACCGCAGGATTTCGCCGGGAGCGGGTGCTAATCTGAAAAATTGCACCCGCTCCCAGGGAAATTGCGGTAAAATTTCAGCCGTAACCACGTCTCACGACCGTGAGAAAGGTGGTTACAGTCTGCGACAAATTCAATACGATGATGCGGCAAAAGTTTCTTGCACCCTGAGGACACGGAGCGACCCAAGGACGACCGCCTTCTGCATTTTCCCCGCAAGTGTCTCAGCATTATGTTAACCCGCAGTGATGCTTTTCAGGCTATTAACCAGTGAAACCTTGGCACCTCCAAGAGCGCCGATGATCACGAAGATTAGCTTAACAGAATATTCCGGGTATAACTGTCGCAACTGCCTTATAAGGTCTTTATAACTCTCTTTCTTTCCTTTCTCCTTGGCTGTGACGTTTTTGTCAGCTGGTGCCGAAAATACGATAACGAACATGGTTCGTTTCTCGAAGTCAAAGAGAACTATGTCAGGCCTCGAGTGCGCAACAGAAACAATTGTCGAGAATATGAAGTTCCAGTATATGCGGTACTTCTCATTTTCGACGATTGACTCTATTTCTTTAGGAGCGTTTAGCGGAGAAGTATTTGGGCTAATGCCGTAAGAGTGACAGAGATGGTAATAAAGCACTCTTAGTGCCGCATTGTGCCTTTGGATGTAGTTCGTTCCCGCATGAGTTAGACAACTAGACAGTATGTGTCCTAGATGCTCGAGGTGTGCATGACAATCTCTGCAGCTATCATCGGGAATGGCTTGGCTCAAAATGTGGCGACGGTATGCTAGAGTGGAAATGTCACCGTCTTGACATGCCAAAATGAAGCCCTCCGTGCCAGACTTCAATCCGGGTGATCTAAGGAAAGCAGACGATAGCTCATATGACATCAACTGATCTTCCACATTTCTGTGGAAGATGCCGTGCATCCTATTGTCGAGGAGCTGTTCGCGGAAGTTTTTCTCCTGTGCTTTCTCGATCCAGGCCTTCAGGAGTGAGTATTCAAGATGGATAAGATTTTATGCATTTTGCTCACCCCTGATATTTAAGTCAAGGCCGAGTGTTTCAGCAGCCTTATCCGCTGCTTTGTACAGAAACCCCCCTTTGCCCACTTCTTCGTTTTTCCTGACCATTTTAAGAAGAGAGTCTTGTCCATTTGCGAATATATGTGCTGTACCCAGAATAATCCTATTGTGAAGACATTCAAGATTCAATATTCCATGACCACCTTGACGGCGTGAGATGTAAAGTCGTGGAACAGAAGACTTAAGTTGCATGCTTTTGTTAATGTGCATAACCTTTCGGGACCCGATATCAAGAAATCTGAGCTCGTCCTTCGTCCATGGAACTACTCCAAATGAATAGCGTACTAGTGAGACGGCAAGCATCGGAGCATCGGAGAGTATCCTTATAGATTTCACGTCCTGAATGCGGCTCTGTGGCACGCCCAGGTATGTATAGGTCTCTCCAGCGCAAAGGTGTCGTATAGCGCTTCGGTCAACGAGCTGAGGATCTTCGAGGATGCCGTTAAGGTTTCCTTTCTTCAAATTAACCTTGGCGCATTTCTTTAACTTGAACTCCATTCCAATCTCTTGAGTATACTCCTTGACCATTTTTAGAGCTAGATGTAGTTTCTCTTTATTTCTAGTTCATAGATCTTAAGATCATCCATGTAAAATACGTGAGTGACCCTATGCTTTCGGTTTCCAGGTTTGCCGCAGAGTTCACCTCTCTGAAAAGTGATACTGTTAGTGGTCACACGATGTTTTTCAGATGAGATGGTAAATCTGGTTTTCCAAAGCGGCATTGATCTCTCTATGCACCTCACGATGTGTGGATGAACCTTTAAGCTTTCCAACAGACAGATGATAAGACTATGGGTGGTTGAATCAAAAGCTTTCCGGTAAACAATCCAGGCCATCGATAGGAATCGCTGATAGGGTGCTGCGTCTTTACAGACACATCTATCGATGAGCAGGTTCTCCCGACATCCTGCTACGCCTTTCTTTGAGCCACGTTGTTCATACATCTCTCGCCAGATAGGTCCAACTGTCCGAAACAATTCTATTATGTAGGATAGCTGTGAAGATCTTATACAGTGTGTTCAGACAAGTTATTGGCCTGTAATTCTTAGGGTCAGCTAAGTTGCCCGTCTTCGGCAGGAGCACTGTGCGCCCTTCCACCAACTACTCCGGAATAGGCTTTTCAGACTTTAGATATTATGTGAAAATTCGGGCCAGATGCTGGTGGGTTGGAGGAAACTTCTTCCACCAGTAGGTCTTGATACCATCTGGTCCCGGAGCGGAATGGTTCTTCATGCCTCTTAATACGTTTTTCACCTCCTCGGTAGTGATAGGTGGGCATTCATCCTCAGGTGTTATGAGGGCACTGCACAGCTTCTTGAAGCTATTTATGCTCTTTGAGCCTTCTTCAAGTGGATGTTGAACATCGTAGACTTCTCTCCAAAATGCTTCGACCTCCTCTGATTTGGGAGGATGGTCGACAGTAACTGGAGGGTCTTGGAAGAGTTTAAATGGTTCAGATAAAAACTGTTGATCTTCTCTGACCCACCTCTCTTTCCGCTCTAGACTTCTCCTAGCGTTAGATAGTACTCGTATTCTGTCAACAATATGCTGCCTGATGGTCAGTAACTTTGACTTGTTGATTGTGTGATGACGGATACGTAGTTCACGCGCGAACTGTCGAATCTTGGTAGTGAAAGTCCTGCCAGATTTTATGTAGTTAATGACACACTGAATGCGGGACGCGTACTGTCTTGCCCAGCCTATCTTTGTGCTGAGTTGATGCATTCGTCTTTTGGTCTTATGATCAACCGTTGGATCTGTTTTACGGTTTGCACCTGCCAAAGCTCTCGCTGCATTGTACACACCACAATTGATAGTCCAGAGGTCGGATTGTTCGGAAACATCTTCACGAAGATCGTCATCCAGTTCAGCTAGATATTTGGGCTTGGGAGAAACCTGAATGTTGATGTTTCTCCGGGTCCTGAAGCATCGTTCTTCCTCTGTTGGATGCCTGTTTGAGGTTGGTCTCAGTCTCGCCTCTCTTTCCCTGTTGCCGGCTTGTTCTGGCTGCGGTTAAGTAGGTGCTCCGCTCATATAACCCCTTTTGCGGAGATCCTCGACACGGTTTCGCAGACGATTCTGCGAAAATCCGAGAGCTCTGGTTGTTTCTCGCACCACAGAGTATGCAGTCGCGCCATGTAATCTTTTCGTTCAGGGGCCATACTGGCATCATAGCACTCCAGCAGGTCGACCCTGAGTCGATCTGTCCATTCAAAAGTAATGATATTCTGCCGTTCAATCGCAAACATTCTGTCTTGATTGGCTCCCCCAACTCTAGGGTAGTCGGCATTGTTGTCCGACCCATTGTCGGGAGCCCTGCGCGTTCGATTGTTTTGAACCGCACTTACTACAATTATGTTTGGTGTTGTCATTGTTGTTCCCACGAGCAGCTAGGGAAAGGGTTCGTCCATCCTTATAGAGCCCCGCATGCAAGGATAAGGCTGTACACTCTGAGAGATCGCCCGGTATCCCAGAATCACCGTTTGAGACACCTTCCCCACGCGCCATCCAGCTTTCGGCACGCTTCTTACGCATTCGCTTAGGGGTTATTCCTTCGGGACCATCCCTGGACAATTGTCAGCGACTGCTTATTAATTATTGTAACCATATTCAGCAGAAACCCTTGGTACAGGGGCCGTCTATCCGCAACGCGAGGACGCATTCGTCGTCTTTGTCATAAGCCCTTCAGTTCTATTCCAAAGGAATCGAAACCGAAACCGCAAAAACCGAAAAACCGAAATACATATATATATATATATATATATATATATATATATATATAATATTATATTTATTTGTGTACATCGGTCTGGGACTGCTTATTTGTATAGATATTGGAAAACAATGTACAAATTTTATTTATCATGATTACCTTAATGTTTGTACCTTTATTTGGCACTAACTTAAATTCTCAAATACCATGGAAAATGTATCATTTCAATAAATCTATATTATTACAATTCACAATATGCATTGCATAATATATACTGTATACAATATAATGATATATTGCATAATAATAGGCAACATTATATTGAAAAAGACGTGTTTTCACTGTCTTGTTTTTATAATTGAAAAAATTGGAATCCTATGGAAAAATAATCATGTTAAATAACATTTTATTGCACTTTATGTAGTTTTTCCAAAAACTTAATTTGTTTACGTCCATGTTATTTTTTATGATTTAACCAAAAATAAAAAAGCATCCTATCCAAATTTCATTCACAACTTGAGTGAACAACTTTTGTTAATCAATTTTTTTCGAACCTTCTGTTGTTTTTACAAAAATTAAATTTTTTATTGTTAATGTTACTTTTTGCAGAAAAAAAACTGCGCGTCCTATTAAACAAATATTAATGACAAATTGTTAGTTCTTCTTTAGCTAAGTACCTTCTGTGGAACAATTTTTTCATAGTTTGTGTCCTTTGTTCAAAAATTAAGTTTTTTATTTTTAGCTTTATATTTCACGATTACAAATTTGTAGATCTTTGTTTATCGAATAATTTTCGTCTAATAATATTTTTTGGTATCTTGCGTGGTTTTCCTGCAAAATGAAATGTTTTATTTATTTTTCATTGTATGTTTACTCGGGTCAAAACTTTAATTTTCGATTTTTCAAGAAAATTCAAAAATTCGCTTTGATAATCTTGAGGGGCTTCCAAAAAGCAACTTTTTCGTCTCCTGGCTATTTTTCATATCGTGCGTTTTTTTCTAAAAAATTTCATTATCGTTTTTTTTTCAATTTTAAAAATGCTCTGACTCTGACAATTTTCTTTATAACAAAAAAAGTCGTGAGGACAAATTGTTCGAATTTCAAAGTACTACAAACAGACGTACATAGAATTCTCATTTTTGAAAAAAAATGTTCTCAGAAATTTTGAAAATGCCCTAACTTTTTGAATTTTCATCCAAAGCAGCTGGCTAATGAACTCGTCCTTACATGTCAGGCCTTGAAACAATGAGCGGAGGCTCAAACCAACCGAATCATTTTTTTTAATGTTATCGTGCCTACGAGCTACTACTACAGACATAAAAAGACACCTTCATAAAAATCATTTTTTTTTACTCAGGGGCTCTCAAAACATGGAGATTTGATGAAAACCGACCAAGTCAAATTTTACATAAAACCAATACCTCCTCATTACGATAAGAATGTAAAAATCGTTAGGTCCCCTTTTAAAATAATTCGATATTTGTTGTTTCTTATCAATTTATGTTATTTTTTTTTGAACCCAACAAGTGATAAGTAAAGTCTTCTCTGATAAAAACCTTTAATTTTGCATCCAAAAAAACTTCCCACGTGAATAATATTGATTGAAATTTCCCTCCCTTTTAGATTTTGAAAAATGTGTGAAAGACATAAGTTTTTGTTCAAATCTACGTTTATGGTGCATTTTACGTAAAGCTTCCAATAAGCAAAAAAAGTTCGCAAATATTCGAACAATTAAAAATAATAATGTTCTAG
>CAKNXH010061235.1:0-14408 GCA_932178445.1 Andricus quercusramuli
TATATATATATATATATATTCGGTTTCGATTCCCTTGGAATAGAACCGGAGGGCTTATGACAAAGCCACCGAACGCGTCCTCGGGTTGCGGATAGAGGGTCCCCGTACCAAGGGTTTCTGCTGAATATGGTTACAATAATTAATAAGCAGTCGCGGACAATTGTCCAGGGATGGTCCCGGAGGAATGACCCCTAAGCGAAGGTGTGAGAACCGTGCCGAAAGCTGCATGGCACCTGGGTGAGGTGTCTTTAACGGTGACTCTGGGATACCGGGCGACGTCTCAGAGTATCAGCCTTATCCTTGCATGCGGGGCTCTACAAGGATTGACAAACCCTTTCCCTAGCTGCTCGTGGGAACAACAATGAAACCAACAAACCACCAAAATGTTGTAGATGCGGTTCAAAACGATCGAACGCGCAGAGCACCCGACAATGGATCGGCAAACAATGCCGATCATCCTATTGTTCGGGGTGCTGAAAATAATTTAGATGGAAACACGACGACGAACCGGCGAAACGCCCACATTGAGTGGACGGATCAACTTAAGAATGACGTGCTAGACTGCTACGATGCCAGTATTATCCCTGTTCGCGGAGGCTTTATGGCGCGTATGCATACTGTGTGGTGCGAGAAACACCCAGAGCTTCAGCACGTTTCGCATCAGTCTTTGCGAAATCAAGCCGACTACCTTCGCAAAAATGGATATGCACGCGGAGCGCTTCCTCAACCGCTGCTTGAACAAGCTGCAGACGAAGATGAAACGACATTAAGACCAACCGCAGAAACCAGGCACATTCTGGAAGATGATCGCAATTTCAGTACAAGCAGGAACATCAGCATGCAAGTTCCTCCTAAGCCCCAAGATCTGGCTGAAATGGATGCCTCCCTTTGTCGAGATATCTCGCAAGAGTCCGACCTCTGGACCATCAATTGCTCAGTTTATGGTGCTGCGAGAGCTTTGGCTGATTCAAATCGAAGGCTGAAACCGACGATGGATCAAAAGACAAGAAGACGCTTGCATCAACTGAACAAGAAAATTGAATGGGCAAGACAGAATGCGTCCCGTGTTCAATGTGTGATTGACTACATAACATCTGGTATACCGTTCACGGAAAGGGTTCGAAAGTTCGCCCAAGAACTAAGGACCTTGAATCACACACTGAACACGTCAAAGCTTCTGACAATCAAGCAGCATATTGTTGACAAAATAAGGCTGTTATCTGACGCAAGGAGGAGGATACAGAAGAGGGAGAGATGGATCAGGGAGAATCAACAGTTTCTTGCTGACCTATCACGCCTTTTCAGTGATCCCCCTGTTTTTGTAAAAAATCCACCCAAGCCCAAGGAGGTAGAGACTTTTTGGAGAGAGGTGTACAAATCCCGAAAACACTAGAGTTGAAAGAAGATACTGACAATATCATCCGCTTCAAGGAGTTTTGCGACAGCCTCATAAAATCTGAGGAGGAGTGCCCATCAGTCACTGCCGAAGAGGTGAAAAAAGCACTTAGAGGCACGAAGAACTTTTCCGGTGCTGGACCAGATTGTATCAAGAACTTTTGGTGGAAGAAGTTTACTTCTATACAACAACATTTGGCCCGCATATTCACCTCATATTTAAAGTCGGAGACGCCCATTCCGCAGTGGCTGGTGTTAGGACGCACTATACTCCTACCGAAAAAAGGCAACTTGTCTAAACCGGAGAATTACAGGCCAATAACTTGTTTGAACACACTGTATAAGATCTTCACAGCTGTCCTAAACAACAGGATTGTTCGACGAATTGAGCCTGTATGGCGAGAGATGTACGAACAACGAGGCTCGAAAAAAGGTGTAGCAGGCTGTCGAGAGAACCTGCTGATTGACAGGTGTGTCTGTAAAGACGCTACAGTCCATCAGCGCGTCCTTTCAATGGCCTGGATTGACTACCGGAAAGCTTTCGATTCAACCTCTCATAGACTTATCATCTGTCTGTTGGAAAGCTTGAAGGTACATCCACACATAGTGAGATGCATAGAGAGATTGATGCCTCTTTGGAAAACTAGATTTACCATCTCATCTAGGAATCATCGTCTGACGACGAACAAGGTCACCTTCCAGAGGGGCGTCTTTCAAGGGGATAGTATGAGCCCTTTACTTTTTTGCATCACACTTCTGCCTCTATCTCTCGCACTACGAAATTCTCCTGGATACCTCTGTGGCGACACTAATCAGCGTGAGCATAAGGTCACTCATGTATTTTATATGGATGACCTGAAGATTACTGGCGTTCCCAAGGACCCTGAACTTGTCGGTATAAGTGTTATTAGACATCTTAACACTGGAGAGACCTATACATACCTGGGCGTGCCTCAAAGACCAGATTTGGTCTTCCAATCTGTCGGCGTTCAACAAGGTATCTGCGACTAACATGCTTGCCGTCCCGGTCCTACTCTACTCGTTTGGGGTGGTTCAATGGACGAAGAACGAGCTTAAGGCCCTTGATGTCACCACGCGTAAGATCATGCATATGCATAAAAGCTTGCATATCAATTCGTCAGTTCCGCGATTATACATTTCACGCCGTCAAGGCGGACGCGGACTTCTGAATCTCCAGTGTCTTCATAACCGAATTGTTTTGAGTACAGCTTACATCGTTGCGAATGGCAGAGATCCTCTCCTAAAGATGGTCAGAAATCACGAGATGATTAGCGAAGGAGCGTTCCTTTACAAAGCCGCGGAGCAAGCTGCCGAGACCCTTGGCCTGAATTTTAGCATCAGAAGTGAGGAAAGTGCATTACTCCATCTAGATGCTTCACGTCTAAAAGCCGAAGTGAAGAAAGCGGAGGTTGGAAAATTTCACCAAGTGCTACTCGACAAGCATATGCACGGAAACTTTCACAGAAATGTAGAAAAACAGTCCTTGTCGAAGGAGCAAACTTTTCCTTTCCTAAAATCATCAGGGCTCAATTCAGGTACAGAGGGTTTTATTTTCGCATGCCAGGACGGTGTAATCTCCACCTTAGCATATCGCGCCCGCATTTTATGTCAAGAAGTTCTCAGTGATAGGTGCAGAGCGTGTCATGCACACGCTGAGTACCTAGAACACATACTATCGGGGTGTCCGACCCACGCAGGAACAACGTATATCTATAGACATAATGCGGCCCTAAGAGTACTTTATTACCACCTTTGTCGCTCTTACGGTGTTGGTCGCGACCCTGCCCTGCCGAACGCTCCAAGGGATATAGAGTCAATTGTCCGAAACGAGAAGTGCCAGATTTTCTGGAACTACGATTTTCGGGCAGCAGTCTCCGTTGCGCACTCGAGGCCTGACATTGTTCTCCAAGACTTCGAGAAACGAACTATATTCGTGATCGAATTCTCGGCTCCGTTCGAATACAACATCACTGCAAAGGAGAAAGAAAAAGAGGAGAGGTATCAAGACCTTAAAAGAGAGCTGCAACGACTGTACCCAAAATATTCGGTACGAGTAATTGTCCTTGTGATAGGTGCTCTCGGAGGTGCTAAATTATCACTGGTTCGTAACCTTAAAGCCATACCCGCGTGCCAAAAATATACCAAGGCACTTGCGAGATGGATGCAGAAAGCTGTCATCCTTGGGTCGCTTCGTGTCCTCAAGACACACGAGGGTTTCGCCGGCCTGTCGTTGTGATTTCGTCGTGCCCTGTGACCACCCATCTCACGGATGTGAGACGTGGCCATAGGTGTATTTTACCGCGGTTCTACTGGGGGCCATTGACATTTTTTCCAGATGGCAGTTGCTCTTAGTGGTACCCTGCGGTGGTTGTTTAACTTTTTTTAAATTATATATATATATATATTCAAAATAAATATAAGGAGCGCAATAATATTTTTAATACTATATTAAATCCTATAGATTCCAGAAACAAAAATGTACAAACAGCATTTTGACGTACACTATTTATGGCGGCCACTGTCTTTGCGAAATTATGCAAAAAAAAATTTAATCCTAGTTATTTATGTGCTAAATGAGATAAGATAGAAGAATAAGAAATAAGATTTTCTCGGACAATTGTACACATTTTTACACATGGATAAAATAATTCAAATTTCATTTTTGTATAGTTTTTTGTATAAACTGAACTATTTAAAAAAAATTTATTATTATATATTTCTACTTTATCCTGCCAAAATTGTTTCCGTGGAATTTAGATAGTTTTAAAAGTGAAAAATAAAGGGAAAACTTCCATATCCTTAAAATTTAGGTTACAGATATTTTCAAAATTGTTTTTCTGATATTGGGAATTCAATACCAAACAATCTGTTTAAATCGTTAAGATTTGTATTATTATCATCTTTTGACATCATATTCCTCCATCCTGCAAAATAAAATATTGTATTCAGAAGGTTTTTTGGGCAGTCTTTATAAATTACAGGGTTCTTTACTCCTAATTAATTTTTTTTTGTTAAAATATCAAATATTACATTTTTCGTTGAGAATTCATCTTTTTCAGTTAAAAATTCAACTATTTGGTTAAAACTTAAACAGCATTGTTAAAAATCAATTTCTTTGCTGGAAAATTAGTCTCTTTTGGTAGAAAATTTATATTCTCTTTTGAAAATTTCTATTTTTGGTTGAGATTCCTCCTGAGGCATTTGAAATTGAATTTAACATAGTATACAAATTTATTTTATAGAAAAGAATTAATACCCCTTTTTCGTAAAAAAGATCTCCTTACTTACGCTGTTTTTTCTGATGTTTTGAATTCTTGTGTATGATTTTTTTTAATGAATGAAAATCATTTAAAACAGGGGCAAAAGAGGGAAACGGGGTCAAAATTGTCGATTTCAGTTTTTTGGGTGATTACTCAAATTTAAGGGGGAGGCAAAGGGGATTAGGTAAAGAAGGGGACTACTATGATCCCTTGCAATTATGTATATAAAATTTGAATACCTAAATAAGTTTCCATTTGTCTACCTTCAATGTTATCTTGAATATAATTTTCTTCCAGAGAATCCAGAACTGAATATTGCCTATCGTCTTCTTCGTCATACTTGTCCTTCGTAGATTTTTCCCGCCCTAGTGTTTAGGCTTTTCATGTTTTTCCTAAATTTCGTGGTTGCTTTTCCAAGAATCCTTGACTACATAACGTCTGTCGTCATCGTCGTGGTACCTGTCATTCGCAGAGTTTTCCTGCTCGTTATGTTTATGATTTTCAGGTTTCTCCATCTCGTCCTGGTTGACTTTTGGTGAATCCTTGGCTGCATAACACCTATCGCCGTTGTCACGGTACGTGTCCTCCATAGATTTTTCCTGGCTGTTGTGTTTAGGCTTCTCGCCTTTATTCTCTTCTTCGTGGTTGTCTTCGGAAGATTCCCTGACTACATATGGTCTATGACCGCTGTGATACTTGTCATCCCTAGACTTCTCCCTGCCGTTATGTTTATGCTTTCCACGTTTTTCCCGTTTGCCGTGGTTGCCTCTTGATGACGAATCCTTGGCTTTATAACGCCTATCATGACTGTCATGGTACCTGTTCTTTGTACAGTTTTCCTGGCTACTGCGTTTAGGCTTCTCACGTTATTTCTTATCTTCGTTGTTCTCTTCGGAAGATTCCCTCACTGCATAAGGTCTATCAATGCCGTGACACTTGTCGTCCCCAGACTTCTCCCTGTAGTTATGTTTATGCTTTCCACGTTTCTCTATCTCGTCCTGGTTGCCTTTTGGTGAATCCTTGGCTGCATAACACCTATTGTCTTTGTCATGGTACGTGTCCTTTATACATTTTTCCTGGCCGCTGTTTTTAGGCTTCTCGCGTTTTCTCTTATATTCGTTGTTGTCTTCGGAAGATTCCCTGACTGCATATGGTCTATTACCGCTCTGATGCTTGGCGTACCTAGACTTCTCCCTGCCGTTATGTTTATGATTTTCACATTTCTCCATCTCGTCCTGCTTGCCTTTCGGTGAATCATTGGCTGCATAACTCCTATCGTCTTTGTCATGGTACGTGTCCTTCATACATTTTTCCTGGCCGTTGTGTTTAGGCTTTTCGCGTTTTTTCTCATCTTCGTCCGAAGAATCCCTGACTGTTCGGGGCCGTGATACTTGTCCTCTCTAGACTTCTCTTAACCGCTGCGCGTAGGCATGGCGCTTTTTTCGTCAATGTCATCGCTTCTAGAATATTTAGCTGAATAATGCCTTTCATCATCATATTTTTCCTTCGTAGACTTTTCCCCACTGCTGCACTTGGGCATGTCGCGTTTTTCGTCATTGATGTGGCTTTTTAAATCTTTAGCTGAATAACGCCTATCATCGTCTTCTTTTTTCTTCGTAGGTTTTTCTCCGCCGCTGTGTTTAGGCATTTCACTTTTTTTCTTGTTATCGCAGTTAGAGGTCCGTGAGACTGAATAACGCCTATCATGTTTGTCCTTAACTGGATTTTCCTCGACAATAATGAAACATTTATATTGTTGCAAGTTCAAGTTATTAAAGAGACTTGATAATCTAAAAATTTCCTTATTTAAAAAAAGATACATCATACCTTGAATTGTCTTGTCCTTGGAATGGAAAAGGCTTCGATCAATACGCTTGCTGTCTTTGTTTTTCTTGTCCTTTTCTGCGCTTGGCGCGAGGAGAGTGTCGGACTTGAGATTGTGATTTGCAATATTTTCCTTATTTGCGTTGTTTTGAGTACAAGGCAGGATAGACTTATATGTTTTTTGAGTGCTAGGCATTTGATTTTTGGTACCTTGGCCAGAATGAGTTAGGTTTTCTGAAATAAGAAAAGTGGATATTTATTATGTATCTCTTTTGATATTTGATTGTGTGTGCATTATTTTCACAGGCAAAACAGCTTAGTCCAGATACGCTTGTAGAATATATGAAAGTAGTTTTATACAAAACAGAAGTCCAAATGAAAAAATATTCCACTCTGGATTATATCATATTTGCGTCGCAAATTAGTTATCTACAAGTTCGAAAACTTGGAAGAAGATTTAAAAAAAGCTTCTGAATACTTTACAAATATGTCAAACGACGTTTCAATTGTTTAAAGTTTTGATTTTGATATTTGATAAAATTATCTTTATAACTTGTGGTTTAAACATTTTTGTGAGCATGTGTGGGCTTTTTAAACATAGAAATACACTAGAAAAAATCCACATGACCCTAAAGTCGAAATTAGAATTACAGTAATTTTTTAACATTTGAAATTTGATATTTAATAGAACTATTTTCTTCGTTTGTTATTTTAGAATTTGTATAGCATGTGTGGATGTTTTAAACATATAAATATACTTAAAAAATGCACAAGATCCAGGAATCGAAATTAGTATTACAGTAATTTTTCAAAATTTGGTCTTCGGTATTTAATGAAATTCTTTTCTTTACTTATAATTTTATCATTTCTTTCAGCATTTCTGGAGTTTTTAAGCTTGGAAATACACTAGAAAAAAAATCCAGAAATCCCCCGAGTGGAAAGTAGAATTACAGAATTATTTTATTTTTTCATTCCTGGGTCTTGTTGATTTTTTTTCTAGGGTATTCCTCTGCTTGAAAATTCAAAACATGTTAAAAATATTCTAAAATAACAAGTGAAGGAAATAATTCTATTAAATACCAAATTCCAAATTTAGAAGATGGTACTCTGCCATTTTTGTATAAAGCGTGGTTTGGAAGCCCAAAAAAGGAGTGTTTAATGGTAGTTTTCTATCACTGGCACACATTTGAACTTTTAAAGGGTTATTTTTATCCATTTCACTTTTTTCGGAAAACATTTTTTCCTACTTCAGGAATTTTGCTTTTTTGAATTTTGTTGCGATACTGGAACGTCTTAAACGTCACGAAAAGCAATGTTTTTCTGGAAGAAAAATAATTACATGTTTCTTTGGTTCAAGCTGAAGAAATTTCCGATTCAACATATTCAACTTTTTCCAAAAATGTGTGCATTTAACTCAATCCAAAAAACATGTTTTAGTGCGAATTAAGAAAATTCAGAACTAAGCAAAAAATTTTGTTTTGTATGTGTAACTCTTCATTATTATTTATTAGAAAAATGTACATAAAAAAATTTGCCATAACTTTTAAACCAACAGCTTTTTTGAATTTGCAAATAAAAAAAGAGAACAGAAGATTCTAACCGATAAATAATTTTTAATCAAAAATTGCAATTTTCAGTTTAAAAAAATGAATTCTTAACAGAGTAGTTTGGACTTCAAACAAAAAGACAGCTTTTCAACAAAATAAATATATTTTCAACCAAATAGTTAAATTTTCAACCAATTTTCTACCAAAAATATAACTTTTGAACGAAATTTGAACTTGCAACCAAATAGTTGAAATTCCGACTAAAAAAGATCAATTTTCAAACACACATTGAATAGTTCAATTGTGAGTTTAAAAAAATTAAATTGCAACGACCAAAAAGTTTCAGCAATAGTTAAATTTTCAAGTAAAGATTTAAAAAAATTAAATATTGCTGAAGTTAGACATATAAAATTTCTTTAAAATGTCTCATCTTCAATTCTCTTAAGAGTATTTATTTTTAATGGCCAAGAGATGAATTTTCAAAAAAGTAAATGAATTTTCAACTGAGGAGTTAAATTTCTATCAAAATAGTTGAATTTCCACGCAAAAATGAACTTTCAACAAAAAATATCATTTTTAACCGAGAAAATAAATTTTCTATCATGAAAGATTAATTTATTAAAGTATACATAGATTTTTCACCAAATAGTTGAATTTTCAACTAAAGGAGATACATTCTCAACTGAAAATGGACTAGTTAAATTTTTAGTTGGCAAAAAAAGGCATTCTCAACAGAATACTTTAATTCCCGACCGAAGAAAATAATTTTTAAATAAAAAATATGAATTTTTTACCAATAAGATTAATTTTCTACCATAGAAGATGAATTTTTAAAAAGATATATAAATTTTAATTTAAGCAGTTGAATTTTCAACAAAATCGTTCAATTTTCAATCAAAAAATAAATTTTCAAATTTTGAGGTAACAAAATTAATATTCAGAAAGATAAATTTTTAATCAAGAATATTCATTTCCTACCATAAAAGACGAAGTTTCAACATAATAGTTGAATTTTTAACCAAAATAAATGAATTAGCAGCTAGAAATGTAATAGTTGATTTAATATTTAAATCCAAAAAAATTTTAATATCAAATGAAACACAGTCGAATTGGACAGAAAGGATGCGTTTTTAAAAAACAGTTTCGTTTCTAACCGAAAAAGATGGAGTCTCATTCCAATAAGGTTCGAAATCTTCAAAAAACTACATTTTCTTTTGCATTTTTTGAGAAAAACATCTAAACATTCGGAATATTTTTTTAAATGATTCAATTTTTTCCTAATTTTTGTTGTTTATTATTTTATTAAAAGTCACCCTTGAATATTTTTAGATTGAAAAACTATGTTTGCATTTTGTTTTGCAACCTCACTGGGTAATCTCCAGGAAATATGCTCAAAAAAATATGCTTCCTATAATATTAAGCTTGTTTTTGTTTACAAAAAAAGTAAACTGAAGACTTCCTGTATGAGACTTATATTATTGTCAAGTCACCCAATTCGTCTAAACGCGTGAAGGACAGCGTGATATCCGAATGTAACGAACAGTCTCTTTCGACCTGATTTTTG
Source organism: Andricus quercusramuli (assembly GCA_932178445.1). NCBI lineage: Eukaryota > Metazoa > Arthropoda > Insecta > Hymenoptera > Cynipidae > Andricus > Andricus quercusramuli. The sequence goes on from CAKNXH010061235.1 coordinate 9,612, forward strand.
AATTGTTTTCTAGAATATTTTTTGCTGAATAATGAAATTACGATTCGTATACAAGATACATCGGTTCGGATCCTTCACAAAATTCATCAGTTCCTCTGCGATTAAAAAAAAATCAGTTTTTCTAATTTGAAAAAATGAACGTCTTCCTCGTTGCTCTGATTTTCATCTCTGTGGTCTTTTTTCGTAAGTACGATAGCATAAAAGAAGTTTTTTCACGTCGATCTCAAAACATCATCATATTTATAAATTCATTTAGAATCATTTTTTTTCAATTTTCTGGAATTCATTTAATTTTTTAAAACATTTTCATCCATTTTGGGAAATGGGATCATACACAAATTACGTTAGGTGTTTTTCTGAAATTCTGAAACCCTAAAATTTTATTTTTTCATTTGATACTTTATTCAGTTGAAGATTCATCATTTTTGAATTGAAAAATCATTCCTCTGCTTTGAAATTAAACTATTTTATTGACAATTATTTTTGAACTGGAAATGTAACCATTCACTTTTTGGTTGAAAATTGATGGATAATAGGCATTTTTTTATCTTCTAAGTTGGAAATTCTGTTTGATTAAAAACTCCTTTTCTTATTCAAAAATTCATCATTGTAGTCAAACATTAATTTCATTAGTTGAAAGTTTAATTATTTTGTTGATAAGTAGATTTTGAAAATGAAAAAGCATTTGGTTTTGAACTGTAAATGTAACTATTCTAGCTATTAAACGTTGCTGTTTCCAAAAAATTGTACTTTTTTGCTAGAAAGTTAATCTTCTTGGTTAAAAATTCATCTTTTTAGTTGAAAACTCAACTGTTTGGTTCAAAATACATTTTTTGGTTGACGATTATTAACCGAGTTAGTTAAAAGTTCATTTCTTTGGTTAAAAATTGAACTATTTTTTTGTGAAGTCATCTTTTTTTGCTGAAAAATTAAATTACTTTGGCTGAAAATTCAATATTTTATTGAGAATTAATTTTTTTAAACTGGAAATTCACCTATTCGGATTGCTGTAGAAAATTGATATTTTTAAATTTGAATTACACTATTTGGTTGAAAATTCATCTTTTCTTGTTAAGAAAGGAAGAATTTTGTTAGAAATTCTACTTATTTTGCAGAAAATTAATCTTTTTCTTTAAAAATTTATCTTTTCAGAGAAAAATATATTTTGTTTGAAAACTCAATTATTTTATTCGTAAATTCATATTTTTAAGTTTAAAATTAGTTTTTCATTTCCCCTGAAAATTTACTTGGTTTTAAATCTTCTGAAATGTTTTTGAATTCAAAATTATCAAACAAAATTTCAAAGACTTATAAATATATATTTAAAATATTCGAATATTTCTATTCTTCTTAATTTCGCAAAAAAAAGTGGCTCCGAAATCTTCCAGGTTCTTGAAACCTTTCAAAATTATTAGAATGAGTCAACATTTAAAAGAAAAGACAAATTTTGTTTAAAAAATTTTGAAATTTTTCAAAGTTAAATTATTTCTGAGTATTCTAAAAACTTCTAACGATCTCTTAAACTTACTCGAATTTCTTCTAAACATTTTTAATACTGAAGAATTAGGAAAAATTTCACTAAAGCCTTCCACATTCTTTTTAGAAACCTTCAGAAATCATTTGAAATGTTTTGGAATCTCTTTCACTTCTTTCCTAAGTTTTGTTTTCCAAAATGATAAATGATTTAAAATTTTTCCAGACATCTCAAAACAAATTTTAATTCTTTCGAACCCCTTTTCAAATCTTAAAAAAGGTTTCTTTTTTCGAAATCTTCAAAAATCTACATTTTATTAAAAATTTCTGTTCAATCTTCTCGAGATTTAATTCTATCCAAATAATAAAAAATTAATTAAATTAGAAATTTCATCTTTCATCAATAATATTTAATAATATTCTGAAGTACATTTTTTCATGAAATGAAATTACTTATTTCAAAATATTGATTTACTAATTGGATAATGCAGAAAAGTTTTAATGTTTATTATTAAATAAATAGAGAGATAAATACATAATAAAATCATATTTAAAAAAGTTCAGATCAACTTGAGAACAGCCACTAAGTCATATTCAAATCATGGAAACTGCAATACAGAAATTTAATTTTTTCTAGAATGACACAATACCAATTACATGGGATGATACTTTTTTATTTTAATAACTTGGAAAATAATAATTTTCCACCATAAGTGTATTTAAATATTAGGGTACCTTTTAACGGACCATGGATTCTGAATTAATTGACGGGCTGAGAGTAAGAGCGGTGCAAAATAAGTTGCAGAAGAGAAGCGGTTTAAGTTTTCGTGTCAACGCAAAGAAGACTTGAAAAAAGAATGGGAGTGAAAACGGAATGAATGAGCGTCAGAGTAGAAGCGAACTGAAATTATTCCGCGGGGAAAAACGGTTTTGGACTTCAACCCGCTTTGGCTCCCAGTCCGAACCCATGCAGAACATGGGAATTTTCGGCCCCCACCACTTTCCCATCTGGGAGCGACACACGCAAACGTAGCGTGTCGGTGAGTCGGCTCTGTTACATGCTGTGTAGACCAGCTTCGTGTAAAGCCGAAAATGCACGAGCAAGTATTCGCGACGAAAACAATTGAACAGTGAAAACAAAATACGGTAGCACGTGTTAGAAAATCCGAACACGTTATGAGGGAGGGGGGGGGGGGGTGACTGGAGCCAGATATATTGGTTCGAGTGGAGGAAGTTCCGATCACGTGATAAAACAGAGACTCGATTTTTTCCTCGCCTTTCCCACAGGCTTTCGTTCCAGCGTGCGAATTATATAATTGTCAATATTTAGGTGTTCGTAATGTACAATGACACCCAGCCATTTGAATTTGCAATCTATTCTTTTTACTTTCTCATTTTAATGAAAAGGTTGGTTTTATGTAAAATTTTACATAGTCGGTTTTTACCAAATCACTACGTTTTGAGACACCCTGAGTCAGAAAAAACGATTTTTACGAAGGTATCTGTGCATCTGTCGGACGGATCAGATTGGATTGAGCTTTGTCACACTATTTTAGGGCTGAGAAGAACCAGTTTGTTGTCCAGCTATTTTGGATCAAAATTCAAAAAGTTAGAGCATTTTCAAAATTTTTGCGACCATTTTTTTTTTAATTTAAAAATTCCATGTACGGCTATTCGTAGTACTAAAAAATTCGAACAATTTATCTGCACGACTTTTTTCGATAAAAACCAAATTATTAGAGTTATAGTATTTTCACAATCCAAAAATTAGAACTCAAATGAACATTTTAATCCAAACAACGCACGATATGGAAAAAAAAGTCAAGGGAGGAAAAATATGTTTTTTTACAGTTCTGCAAGATTATCATAACAACTCTTTGAATTTTCTTGAAAAATCGAAAATTCAAATTTTGATCGTGCAAAAAATGAAAAATTCAAATTTTGATCGTACAAAAAATGAAAAATTCCATTTTGTGTCAAACTATGCAAGATACGAAAAAAGATAAAAACACAAAAATTGTGCACCCAAAAATTGTCTACAAATTCGTTATTACTCACTTTTTGATTTAGCATGTAGTTTTTGTTTTATTCGTAAAAAACGACGTTAACAAAACATCAAATTTTTGGACAAACGACACAAGCTACAAAAAAAAAAGACAAAAGTTGTTCACCCAAATAAGAGCCACACATTTCGCATTAATCATATTTTGACGAGACGCGTAGTTTTTGATTTGATCTTAAAAAATGATATTAAAAATAAACAAATTAATTTTTTGCACAATAAAACACAAGATACAATAAAATGTTTAACAACAAAATTTTCTTCAAATTAGGTCTAAAAATTTGCTTTTAACCTTTTTTTTCTCACGAGAAACGTGATGAGATTGTATTCGTTGAAGCCGAAAAAGCTTTAACAAAAGAGAACTCACAATCACTAAATTTCAGTTGTTGATGGTTTGCATTATGAGAATTAATCCGGTTTTGAGAACTTGTGGAGCGGGGCGAAAAACGAAGCGTTACGACCCTACAATATTGTTTGAACTCTCTGTGCTTCGCCACGCTCTACAAGTACTGAAAACCTATACTAGTTTTTTTAATCATTACAATCTTTAATTATATAAGTTATACTTGATATAAATATTATTATAATAAATATTATTATAATTATTATACTATTATTAATGTATACAGAGTACTCTCTCTATTTAAAATTTCTCCACGGTTTTTTGTCCCACGATTGACCCTGGGGCAGAATCAAGGAAAAATATTCTAAAAATATGTTCATTCGTTATTAAAATGCTACAAAGACTTACCTTTAAAATTGCTTTGTCCTTTTAAAATCATGATATATTTCTTTACAAAATAAATTTTGTTAAATTTATTTTACAATTGAAATAAAATTGTAAAAAATAAATTTTGTAATGTTGAGATAAGTATTTTAAAACATTAAAGGTTTTGTAAAGTTTTAATATATTAAGAAAGTATAGGGTAAGAGCACCAGTTATTGGCACCTTAAGAGGAAATTTAGACTTTAGGAAATAAATAAACACATAAAATATTGAATTCTGAAATAGTGATAATCATACCGGCACTCCAAATTTTATGCAGAACACACTGGAATGTTGAATTATTATTCAAAGATGAAAAAAACTTGAAAAATTATTAAAAATAAGCATGTAGTCCCAAAATTTTAGTGCTTGGCACTGCTAACCCCAGTTATTGGCACCCCTCGTCACCAGTGATTGGCACTACACTCACATAACCTCTTCAAACTTCTGTAATTGCATTAAAACATTGATAAAAACAAATTGTGCATCTGAAAAT
>CAKNXH010061236.1:0-12025 GCA_932178445.1 Andricus quercusramuli
CTAGAAACTCATCTTTTTTTAAAAACAGCTTGTAGATAATTCCATTTATTGTCTATTTCCGAATGTCACTTCAGTTACGCGGTTATAAAATCTTTTATTGAATAAATCTGCACACATAAAAAGAGTTTATTAGAAAAATAATGAAAATTTTTGAAACTTCTTTTAAAATATTTTTAAACTTTTCTTTTAAAAATTCTTTCCCTATTTGCAAATAAACGACTGACTTCTGAGAGTACTTCTGACAGCGTTACGTAGAAAGGCCCTTTAAGGCATTACGTATTTTTTGGACAACCCCTTACATAAAAAAGTATTTCAAACAACTGTACTGAAAATAATACAGTAGAAAAAAATTGTTGAGAGTAAGGAATCAAAATCTATCGCTACTGATGAAAACGAATTTTGAAAAACTCACAGTTGAACCTTTTTCAATTATGTTCTTTATCTACTTTTCAATCTTTGACCTTCTTGAATTTTTTTTCGATATATTTTTATCTGTAGAAATTGCTCAAGTATTCTACAGGTTTTTTAAATTAGAAGAAAAGTGTAAACACACAAATTACTAGAAGTAGAAAACTTGGTAAAGAAATATCACTACTGTTAGAGTACACTTTCGTTCAATATTTGCGAGATACCCATATAATATAAACAGTTTTTAATAATAAATGAAATCCCTTTTTTCGGTAACCCCCCTTTGTTACCAAAAATTGAACTATTAGCTATTAAAATTTAGTTTTGTTTCAGATCCATGTAGGAAAAGATAACTTGCTTACTGCCAGAGAATGCGCAACTGTTCTAGGTACAGTAGCGTGAGCCGAATTTTTTGTTTGTTTGTTTGAAAGGCCTCAGGTCCAAAAAGTTTCTACTGGATCCCAGTAACTCACAGGCCAAATTACAGATTAATATTAAAATCTTTTTTATATTTGACAGGTCTTATCATTTAAATTAGTAAAATATTTTGTACTAAAGTCATTTTTTGCACATACAGTACAGCATTAACAAGAGAAGGGCGATATTTATCCCGAAAATGAGAGCAGGAGATGGTGCAAAGTGCATTTTGTCACTTTAAGTTCATGTTTTTCTTGAAAAATCTTAATAATAGCTTTTTCACATATTCCTAAATTAAAATATTATTTTCGTCCTCTATAATCCTGTATCAAAGTCGTAACTTGTCTGATGATCGGATGCGTAACGAATTTCCTGAAGCTAAGCATCGGTATTGTGCTTTGTTCTCAAACTTCGGCATCGTTTTTCGATCCAATATCCGAGTTCTTATGAATCCGTCCCTACTTTTAGGATCGCACACATGTGAAGATGCAGCTGTAACATCTTTTACACACCTTTCAAAAGCTTGAGTGTGACATGGAGGGTGAAATATATCATCCTTCAACATTTGCGATACATCTTCCAGAAGAAATTGATTCAGCTCATTTTCACTGAAGTGCATTGTCAGTGGAGGTTCGGTCACTTTACACTTCTGCCAGTTGATGACGTCAACATAATCTTTAGCCTTAAAATTAAGCTTTAATTAATTTATTAAATTAAGCTGAAATTGGGGATATATTAACATAAAATTACCAACAAAGAAGTCAAATATAACGGTCACAAAATAAAAAATTCTTACCTATTCAAGCGTAAATAATTCTAGGCAAAAGATATACATTTTTTTTAGGGAAAACATGAGCTTAAAGTGGCAAAATGCACTGTGCACTATCTCCCGCTCTCATTTTCGGGATAAATATTGCACTTTTCTTGTTCATGCTGTACAGCATGTGTAACAAATGATTTTACTAGGAAGTATTTGACTAATTTGAATGATTAGACCTGTCAAATATTAAAAATATTTTAATAGAAAAAGTGAAAATTAACATTTTTTCACATTTTAGGCTTTATCGTCGATGCGCTCCCGTTAAATATTTTTTTTTAAATTTCTAATTTGGCCTGTGAGTTACTGGTATCCAGTAGAAACTTTTTGGACTTGAGGCCTTAAAAAAAAAGCTAGAAATGAATTTTGCTAGAATTCTAGCTCGCCAAAAAAGTCGTAATAACGCAACCTATCCGCGCGGACCACCGGATGAATTCATGACGCCATCGGCAATGGATGGATTGCATCACCAAAAAAACATCTATTTTTGACATTTCTGTGACAGTCGTCACATTACTCCATATTCTCACTCAGCAATCAAGGGGTTTTATAATAAATAACACAATTTTGGATGGCAAATCTTATTCACGGGTTGCGTACAGTTAAGAGTTTATTGGAGCCAGACGTTTTTGCGTTCCGCGACTGTTCCAGCTGACTTGTATGGATATATGAGGTAACTGCGAGAACTTTTGTCGTGTGCCGCGATGGCATGAATGCGCATTCAAAAGTCGTTACCGAGGTCGCCACCTTAGTTACAAAGGCATTTCGGAATCATTTCACATATCTCAACTCGTGTAAAAGTGTAGTGGTTAAGGTAATCGACTTGCGTGCTTAGGTTTATGCGTTCAAATCCCCCCTGTTGCGTGCGAAATTTTAATTGTCTTATAAGCGTTGTAAATTACAAATACCGATTTATCATAAGTATATCCGAAAATATATCTCAGAATTACCCGTTTGTTTATTTATTAATTGTTTTTTCAGCAATATTTTTTACAATTCATAGAGCCGTTCAAAATATAGTCTCTACCCTTAACACAAGTTAGATCTGTTTATATTATCCGTCAAAATGACATGATAATTCGTAATTGCAGCATCGAGGAATAGTGCAGAATAGCGACTGGATCGGTAAAATCTATTGATCCGCAGGTCAACAGCACTTGAAAATCGGTACTGGTAACCATCAATGATAATCATATTCAGTTGCCTATAGTTATCAAATTTACTGAACTGCCGTGTTGTCCATATACGTACTTGGAAGATCAGTAGATTTAACTTGTTTTTCAGTAGAATATAGGGTTCTTTTTTCTGTGTGTAGGTGCATCACTGGGCCCAATGTGACTTTTACTACGGCAAACCATGTTTTAAAGCGAAGAGCCAGAGTTTGGCCCGGACTCAACGCACTACTTTTCCCAGCTTCGTCTTTACTTTGGCTAAACATGTTCCAATAGGAAACGCCAAGGTCTGGCCCAGCAAAGGCGCATTACTGGGCCCAGTGTGACTTTCACTACGGCAAACCGTAGTATTGAAAAAAAAATTTAATACGTTTAAAAATATGGTTTATGTGTTTTAAAATGTCTAAGAACTGTAAATACAACTGTCGCGAATACAACTTTTTTCCTGTTTTTTTTTTTAAGAAAAAAATTCCAAGTTCCATCTTCATGTAAAATTGTAAATGTTCAGAAAAAATTACATCTACTTCCTCTCCTATTACAATCTTTCCTTCTCTATTCCTCTTCCTCCTTCCTTCTCTTCTTCTCCATCTTACCGAACACTCCCTTCACTTATGATACTGCCCTTTTGTCCCCCTTTTCATGCATCAATACCTCCAAGCTTATCCCACTCTTTCCCACTTCTACGCACTCCTCCAACCAGTGCTCCTCTCTTGCATTCCCCTTCCTGAGACAAACACAGTTCACACATCCTCTTCTACCGAGAGAGCCAGAACCTATTAAAACCCTCCATGCACCCACATTTCATCCTCACTATAAGCCCCTGTCTTCCTTTTTCACGTAAATAATGCGCTCTTGCCCTTGGCATAATCCACACATAGTTCCCGTTAAACCTTGATTCTCTTTTTCTCTCTTCCCCTTCTGTCTTCTCTCTTTCAATGCCGTTTTTCTTAACCAACTCATATACACTCCTTCCTTCTTCGTGCATCCTTCTCACTTCATCCATCTGCAGTTTGTTTTCTTAGAATCTGGCTCAAATTGTCCGTTTGCATTCCATTCGTTCTGAAGTACCTTTCCCTTTCAACCTCCATCTTCCCACCCCCTCTTCTGTTCTCCGTCACCCACCAACACTCCCTAACCAGTCTACTTCCCCTCTCTTCCAAAAATTTCTCCTCATATTTACACGCCCGACTTCCAGCTAGAATCCCTCCACTCGTCCTCCCCGCCTCCCTCCTGAGAATATAATTAGACCTCTCCTGCGTTCTATTTACCTCTTCACTTTCCTTTGACCCCCACACCTCTACTTCATACAATAGGACACTCATCACTAGTGAGTCAAACAATTTCATTCTCCGTCCAAAATCATCTGCGTATAACTTCTTTCCCAACCCCCACACCTATCTCATCATCACATTTGCCCTCCTCACTCTCTCTTTTATGTGACCATCCACTCCCCCATTCCTCCGAACACCATAACCTTGGACTTTTCCGCATTCAGCTCTAAGCCCTTTTTATCCAGGTATCTTCTCAACCTCTTTATAATCTAATTTAAGGCCTCTTCGCTTCTTGCTAGCAACACTATGTCATCTGCATACGCTAGTGACCAAATTCTAACCCCTCATCCTGACTCCTCCTACCACCCCGGCATCATATATCTCCTTTACCCTCTCGATCAGGCCTTTCTCCTCTCCACTATTCTCCATCGCCTCCCACAACCTCCCCCATCCACCGAAGGAAACGCGCCTTTGAGATACTCAAAAGACGCGTACACTCTCGTCCTCTTCTTCGCTAATTCTCTATCTACCACGTGCTGCAGGACGTAGATATTGTCGATAGTACTCCTACCCGCCCTAAAGCCCGCCTGCATCTCCAGCCACATTCCTTTCCCCTTGACGTCCTTCCGCAGTTTCTCCGCCACCATCATCGCGTATACTTTATACGCCGTACTCATTAGCGTAATCCCTCTATAATTTTCCTGTCTATTTCGATCTCCTTTCTTATACAATGGCACGATTAATCAATCTCTCCACCTTGGAGTCTCCACTTATACCCTCTTGGCATCTTTGGCTCTATTCTATCCCATTCCTTTCTTTCTACCCATGTCTCTACCAGTCCCACAACATCAAATTCCTGGATATACCTCCAGAACTCCTCGTCCTTCTTCTTTGCCCCTGCTACGTTCCAGTCCAGCACCTTCACTACTCCTCTACCCTGCATTACACCTACCCCCCTACTTCCTACGAAACAAATTCCCGTGCACTTCCTTCAACCCCTCTTTCTCCTCATCCCATACCCAAATTTTCTCGTCTACTTTTATTTTCCGATATCATACCTTCGCCGATCTCCCTTCACTCCTCTTCCTCCTAGACCTGTCGTTCAGCATTCTCTGCACATCCCTTTCCTTTCTCGTTAAATCGTGATCGATGAAAACTCCCTTATCCTTCATCTTATTCTTATTTCGCATTACCCCCAACTTTTTTCCCCAGCTCTCCAACTCCACAACCGCCACTTCCTTGTCCTTTCTCCCCTCCAACTTAACTTTTCCTACCATGCCTTTAACCAACCCTCTGCTCTGTAGCAGCGCTTCCACGCCCTCCCCTCCTTCCCCGCTCTTTATCTTCAACCCTCTTATCAAAATATTATTCCTCCTGTCTGCCTTCTCTTTTCTCTCCATTCTCAACTCCATTGCTCTTAACCTTTCACTATACGCCCTCTCCTCCTTTTCATTCCTACCCTCTCCCACTTTCTCTTCAATCATAATCTCTACCCTCTACCAAATGCCTTCAATCTCGCTACCCCACCTCCATCTCCTACTTCCATTTCCGTCCTGCCCTCCACCTTCTCAAGTCCTTTTTCCGTCCTTTCCTCCCACACCCTAATTTCCTCTTCCATCTGCTTTATTTTAACTTCTTTTTCTCTCCTTTCCCTCTCAAACCCGTCTACTCTCTCCCTCAGCTCTTTCACCTCCTCTTCACATTTCTTATCTCTGATTTTCAAGTCCTTCCTCATGCCTTCCATCTGCTCCTTAGTCCCCCTTTTGTCCTCCCTCAGCCCCCCGATCTCGCCTATCAGCATCCCGAGAGCCTTCTTCTCCGAATTACCCTCCACTTGGGGGGGGGGGGGGGGTCTTACGTGTTCTCCCGCTTTTTTTAAACGGACTCTCTACCTCGCTTTTGTCCGGACTCTCTCGGATGTCTCTCTTCCTTTTCAAAAGATCCTCCCCGTCACTTGCGCTCGACGGTCTCTCCTCGTCAATTTCACTACCAACACTACCAGAACTCTCACTGCCCACATCCCGCTCTGCCGCCACACAGTAGGCCAAATCGGGCATTCATTATTCAAAATCATCTACAGCCTACAATTCTCAACCAATTTTCAATTTCTTTCTTTAGAAGTGATCAGCCGTAGTTGCACAGGGGCATTTATGGATTAGATTTTTCAATTCTTGTCACTTTCTATTTTTCATATAAATAAACAACGAGCGAAAACGAGACATTTTTTAATTATTATTTTTTATCTTCAAATCCAAAACTTAATTGATCTAACTCTCGACAAAAGTGAACGACGAAGTATCCGAAGAATATAAATAAGTCACAGGATATCGAATCTGATTATTATAAACAAATTATATTAACAAAATATTAACATATTGGAAATTTTGCTTGCAAAGTATATTTGTAAGTTGAAATTGATTGATTTTATCAACAGGATCACGTTTGATTATGAAAATTTGATGTATGCCCTGGCGGACCGAACGAACGGAGCGGATACGCTACAGCGTATCCTTATAGTATCCACATCGTATCCTCTCCGTATCATGCAAGAAAAACTCATTAAAAAAGAAAGATTAACATTTCACTTGTTGAAATTCGGATTCTACGTGAAATTTTGAGTTAAAAGGTTACAGAGTAATCGCAATAGTTTTTCTTGCAACATTGAAAACTTTTAATAAATATAATACTTATCGATGACGTGCGCTGAAGGCGACTTCAAACGCATCGTCATTCAGTAGCAGTTCATAGGCTTTATCCATCGACGATGCGTTTGAAGTCGCCTTCGTCCCACGTTATCGATAAGTATTATATTTTTTGAAAGTTTTTAATGTTGCAAGAAAAACTATTGTGATTACTCCGTGACCTTTTAACGCAAAATTTTACGTAGATTCCGAATTTCACTAAGTGAAATGTTTATCTTCCTTTTTTAATGAGTTTTTTTTGCATGATACGGAGAGGATACGATGTGGATACTATAAGGATACGCTGTAGCGTATCCGCTCCGTTCGTTCGGTCCGCCAGGGTGGTATGATTTTTTTATTTTATAAACAAATTATGTAAACCAATGCATAGTTTAGGCGTTTAATGGCAGAAAGTAATGGTTTTTCTTTCTTAGTAACTTTCAATTATATGAGTGGTGATATTTAGTGATTTTTATTAGTTATGCGATATTACTTGTTTATGTTATAAACAAATTTTATACAAAAACAAAACATATTTTGGTCATCTAGAGACAGAAAGTAATAGCTTCTCTTTCTAATCGTCTTCAAATGACATAAGTGGTGATGTTTAGCGACGAAGAATTGTCAACCTATATTATTTGTCCATGTCATAAACAAATAATATTAAAAAATATAAGTTCAAAGTACACTGTAAAAAATTAAAAAATGGTACCACTTAGAATGGTAAAATTACCAACAAAAAATTGGTGCAATTTTACTACTTTGATTATGGGATGAATACCACTTGCATGTCAGAAGTGCCAACCAATCTTGTAACTTTACCACATTTAGACTGACACTATAGCAAGGCGTTGTAGAAATACAGTTTCTGCTTGTGAATCTGTGACTTTCAGAGTAGGTAATAAATGGACCTACTTTCAGAGTGTTGATTTTGTTGACGCTGGTAAAATTACAGAAATTCTTAAAAATTCCTTTTTCCAACGTAATCTTACGTCTTGAAATTTGTGAATTGATAACGCGGGGAACTTGCACAGCTCTTAACGTAGTATAATTACAAGTAATTGTAAAGTTTTAAAGTTGCCCCTTCTGCCTCATGTCAAAGATATTTTGCTCATGTTCAAAGAACTCTGAAGAACTCGGAGCAACTCAGATTCTCAAGAGTCGACTTCGACAATTATTATTGTGTTTTGGCTGTGGTATTTTGTGTACGTCGTTTTTCAACGACAAAACTTGTATGGAAAAAGACGAATTATTCACATTTTGTATGTAGATGCTAAAGTTACCATGTTGAATAAGAACAAGAATATTTCAGGTTAGAATAGTATCCCCTACAAATTCATAACGCATTGTAATTTTACAGAATCTGTCTGGAAACTTACACAACCTAAGAATTGAAATCCAAATGAAAATTGAATATTCTTTAATGTCAGTGAAAAAGTTACTTTGGGAGTAGGTAATAATCGGACCTACTTTGAAAGTGGTAAAATTACCAGAAATTTTTTTTACAGTGTAGAGTAATGTTTTAAGTAAATGTCGGTGAGGGTGACTGAAGTAAGCTTCGTTTTGAAACTGCTTCTCAGTTTTTCAAGTAATTCAAAATATGAAGCATTTTTTACTTCCAATCGGACAGTATGAAGATGAAGATGTAATACATAAGCTCCTTATGGTCGGTTTTACACCGAGGAGTGGAAGGTTAGTTTCATGCGCGTAGAACGGCCGGGGGGAGAGAAACTTTCGCCTCAGAAAGCGCGTCAAAGAAGGGTTGCCAACTTATGAAATTCAGATAAGAGCAGCAGAAAATACAATTTAATTGCTGCAATTATGATTCTGCTTTAAATTTAGAGTCAGATGACATCGGAGTTAATTCAATTTTTTTTTTCAGCGACAAAAATGTAGGAAAAAAACACAATTCCTATCAATCGAAGCTGCTTTACGTGCACTCTGAATAGCATTTTGCGCGCGAAGTTTAAAAATAGAAGTGAAGATTAGAAAATGCGTGTGTCAAATTAAATAATAAGACTATAATGTAATAGAAGATGCTAAAGTGAACCAAAGTCGCATCAACAATGAACTTATTTTATGACATATTTTGTTAAAAGTTATTTTGAAAGTATTAAAGGTCTTTAATTTGTAATTTTTTCATTTTGTAAGTTTTACAGGATGCACCTTTACCGATTGCGGTAAAATTATTGATACAGTTATAGAAAATGTTCAGAATGTAATGATATTATATAAAATTGATTACATAATTATAACAAAAAAATTATGATTTGTAACATTTTTTCATGCAGATAATGTATAACGTGAATAATGTATAATGTGAATGTGTGAAACACGGCGAAAGTACGCGTAATTTTTAAAATTAATTGAACGCCTAAAATATTTTTTAAAAATTGAGTGGAGAAAAACAATGCGATTAGGGATTATTTAAATTTATTATCTATAATGCTATTTCGGAGTTATAGCTGAAACAGGAGAGGAAAACAGGAGATTACTAAAGTCCCCAAAAAAATTTTAATTGCATTCATTACTATTAACATCACTTCCGAAAACCTTTCTGAGACAGTCCTTACATCCACAAATTTCAAATTAGACCTTGTGGTAGTTTCAAAAAGAATTTCGAAATAAATGTCAGAAATGACAATTTTAAAAGTATCCAGGCCTCCCGAAAAAATTAAGTTGCATTTTTGACTATTGCCATCAAATCCGAAAACCTTCCTGAAGCACCCTTATTATCCACAAGTTTTTAAATTATACCTAGGGGTAGTTTCAAACAGAATTTTTAGATAAATATGAAAAATGATAATTTTTAAAGTATCCAGGTCCCCAAAAATAATTAAGTTGCATTCCTGACTATTGACATCAAATCCGACAACCTTCCTGAGGCACCCCTATTATGCACAAGATTTTAAATTAGACCTAGGTGTAGTTTCAAAAAGAATATCCAGGTAAATGTCAAAAATGACCAATTTCAAGGTGTTAAAGTCCCTAAAAAAATTTAACTTGCATTTCTGGCCATCTACATCAAATTCACCAACCTTCCTAAGGCATCCCTATTATCCAAAAGTTTTCTAATTATACTAGGAGTAGTTTGAAATAGAATTTCCATATAAATGTCAAAAATTACAGTCTCCAAAGTATTAAAGTCCCTAAAAAAATCAAAATTGCATTTCTGACTATTGACATCAAATTCGACAAGCTTCATGAGGCACCTATATTATCCATGAGTTTTCAAATTAGACTTGCAATTTGAATTAGCAATTTGAAATTTATTCCGGACTTTGATACTTTGAAATTTGTCATTTTTGAAATTTACATGAAGATTCTTCTTAAAACCACCACTAGGTTTATTTTAATTCTTGTGCATAATAGGGGTGACTCGGAAAGGTTTTTGAAAGTTATGTCGACAGTCAAACATGCAATTAAAATTTTTTTTTTGGAACTTCGATACTTTGAAAGGTGTCATTTTTTACCTTTATCTGGAAATTCTTTTTGAAACCACCCCTAGCCTCAGCTTTCTTGATCAGCAGCAAGCATCATTTCCAGGATGGATAGCTCCACAGCTAGAAGGGAATTCTACCTTTTGCAAGTCGAAAATTGAGTTCACTTTTATCAATCACGAAAGAAAAATATGATAGCGATTCAGTTGCTTATAATGTACACTGCCGGTCAGAATTGTGGCACCTCCTGTTTTTCGATAGCTACTTAACTCTTCGTTATTTGAATCATATCATAGGCAAAACTTAGTCTTTTATGTAAATAGGTTAAAAGCCTTTATAAAGATTTGGTAAAAAAGGAGCCCAAGATGATGTGATTTTGGAAATTTTGTAGTGCAATTTTCAATGTTTCCATAAATCTTATTTAAGTAACATCTGAAACATTAAATATTCTGCAATTTTTTCTGCTCATTATTAAGATGACTGTTTATAGAATCGGAGCAGCTGATTGAAGATTTTAAATCTTGTCTGATCTTTGTTGCAGATAAATACAACGCGATAAGACATCGATTAGAAAAAAGCGGCGGCGGTGGAATAGTCGAATGGGAATATTATGTCGATATGCATGATCTTTATGGTTGCAGACCATCTGCGAATCGTAAAGGCGTAGACTCCGGAAAAATAGCTTTAGCCAAATCACAGAAACTAGTGATGATTCCTGCCAAAGCTGCAATGGTTAAACGTCCTGCTTTAAAACAAATCGAACTGAATAAAATGCTTGATCCAAAGTGTTCTGGAAAGGAGTTATCTGAAACAGCTGTTAAGTCTTCATTTGCAGATGACCTTTCCGTAGACCAGGAAGATGAGTTGGAATATGCAAGTGAAAATCAAATGCCATTTCGCCCATTGCCCTCAAAGGAAGGAATCTTTGCAATGAGATCACTCATTTCTAATGCACCTAATACAATACAAGAAGGCAGAGATGACCTGTCCAACAATCTGGCTGAGTCCGCTGTAGGTTTTGCAGAAAACTCCACTGCAGACATATTAGCTGATGCAACAGAAAACGAAGAAGAGATTCAAAAAGAGGAGGAACATGAAATCGAAGAAGAATCTGCAAAGCACGAAAAAGCTGAAGCTGAAGAAGAACCTGAGAAACATAAAAGGAAAAAACGTAGGCAAAATTTTGAAGAGAATGCTAAAGAAATTCTACACTCTTTTGACGCGAAGCGTGTGGAAACTATAAAAATGTTACAAGAGTGTCAAAAGAAAATGCAAGCTCAAGGCATTTCTGAATTGGATCAGGCAATGCAAAAAAATGCCTTGCTCATAATCCAGGCGTTTGCTATGGCACGGAATTCCGCACAAAAGCCTTCTCAATGCAATTGCACGCAAAACCTACAACCGCATTGCAGAACTTCCCAAAATCCAACTCGACATTGCAGTACTTTCCAAAATCCAACTCCACATTGCAGCACTTCCCAAAATCAACCTACTTAATCCATCTTTTATCAAAATACACCTCAGCCTCAGTTCAACTTTTCTCAAGAAACAGGTACACCGATTGGAGTTCCATCTTCCTTCTTATATCCGCCCATTCCATTTTGGTTTTCAGAACAGACTCCAGTATCTTTCTGCGCTCCACCGTTTATTCCAAATTTTCAAACTTTTAACTATTTAGGTCAATCAATGCCTATATTTTAAAATATCAAATATTGATATAATATATATATATATATATTTAATATAAAATATTTAAAACATCAATGCCGGTTCCCTGGCGGACCGAACGAACGGAGCGGATACGCTACAGCGTATCCTT
>CAKNXH010061236.1:17025-38663 GCA_932178445.1 Andricus quercusramuli
ATCGTATCCTCTCCGTATCATGCAAGAAAAACTCATTAAAAAAGAAAAATGAACATTTCACTTGTTGAAATTCGGATTCTACGTGAAATTTTGCATTAAAAGGTCACGGAGTAATCGCAATAGTTTTTCTTGCAACACTAAAAACTGTTGAAAAATATAATACTTATCGATAGCGTGGGCTAAACGCGACTTCAAAAGCATCGTCGTTCAGTAGCAGTTAACTGCAGCCTATTAAGTGCTACTGAACGTCGATGCGTTTGAAGTTGCCATCAGCCCACGTTATCGATAAGTATTATATTTTTTTAAAGTTTTTAATGTTGCTAGAAAAACTATTGCGATTACTCCATGACCTTTTAACGAAAAATTTCACGTAGAATCCGAATTTCAACAGGTGAAATGTTCATCTTTCTTTTTCAATGAGTTTTTCTTGCATGATACGGAGAGGATACGATGTGGATACTATAAGGATACGCTGTAGCGTATCCGTTCCGTTCGTTCGGTCCGCCAGGGAAATCGTGGAACCATTTCCTCCCACCATCCTATATACCTATTTTTCATCCAAATAGTTCGTTTTTGGCGTGCGTTCATCTGATAGAACTGAAGAGTTAAGAAGATGATTAAATCTTCCATTGCAAAATCCTCCCAAATCAATATTTCTCTTATGAAAGCCCACATACCCTCGTGAAAAAAAGACCAACTTAAGATCAGAGTATAGGCAGGTATATTCTTGTCCCGGCAGTTTGAACCCTCAATATCCCATCATTATTAGGCTTATCACGAGTCATAGATTGTAAAGGGGGCACTCTTTCTTGTAACTTTCAACAGAAAGAGATGACGAGATGGAGGGAAGGACAGAGTTCCATAAATATAACGGCAACTCTTTGAAGCCTCTAGATCTCGTAAATAATAATAAAGCATCCCAGGTTCTTTGGGACCTTTAGGTATAGCTAGTCTATTGATACAGACAGCTATTCTTATTTAGGAGACAGAGTGGTGTCTATTTCAATGCCATAACATTGATCTTAAGTTGGTCTTTCTTTCCACGAGGGTAAGATTCATATTCAGTTGAAAAAATAGTGTTGACAGAACTAATAAATTTTGCATGTAGGCAAAAAGTGCCATTCGGAAATATATATCCTTCATCGTTCAAAATCTGTAAAAAGAGATCGATAATAAATTCTAATATTTATATAAAATGTGAAAACTTTAATATTAATAATAAATAACCTAAAACATTTACTGTCTTGTTGCCTCCCCATAAGTCTTTATATAAATACAAGTACTTACGACTCCAGTCAGTAATTGCAATCCAAATCGCCTTTTTAATAGGCAGCACCGAAAACGTCTATTGATACAACCAAAACTTTAAAAATTATTAGATAATTCAAGTTTAAGAAAAGCGGACTGAATTTCAGGCTTGTGTGCATCATTACCTTTGATAACCTACGTTACCGACAGTTTCCATCAGCTGGAGTACATGAATTTTATAAGTTGGCAACCCTTCTTTCACGCGCTCTCCGAGGCGAAAGTTTCTCTTCCCAAAACCGTTCTACGCGCGTGAAACTAACCTCCCGCTCTTCGGTGTAAAGCCGACCTATGTCATCTAATTTATTAATTGCCTCTTTAAGGCAAAAGTGGAGCAAGAATGAATTTGAAATGGATCCTGAAATTATTAAAATGTTTTTCCAATATGTTGACAGTTTGTTAATATAATTTGTTGATTACTTAACAAATAATATCGATTGACAATTCTTCGTCACCAAATATCACCACTTATGTCATTTGAAGTTGATTAGAAAGAAAAACAATCACTTTCTATCTATAAATGATCAAACTATGCACTTGTTTACAAGATATGTTTAAAACATAAACAAATAATATCGATTGACAATTTTTTGTCACTAAATATCACCACCTACGTAATTTGGGACGATTAGAAAGAAAAACTATTACTTTCTGTCTATAAATGACCAAACTATGCTTTTGTTTATAAAATTAACAAATAATATCCCATGACCAATCTCAATCACTAAATATTACCACTCATATAATTTAAAGTTACAAAGAAAAAAAAATGATTACTTTCTGCCAATAAACGCCTAAATTATGCATTTGTTTACAAAATCAACCAATTATAAAATACAACAAATTTCCATAATCAAACATGATCGGTTTGATAAAATTAATTCAATTTCAACTTACAAATATACTTTGCAAGCAAAATTTCCAATATGTTGACATTTTCTTAATATAATTTGTGTATAACCATTAGATTCGATATCCTGTATATTACTTATATTCTTTGGATATTTCATCGTTTATTTTCGTCGAGAATGGAGTTAATTAAGTTATTAATTTGAAAATAAAAAAATAATAATTAAAAAATGTCTCATTTTCGCTCGTTGTTTATTTATATAAAAAATAGGAAGTGACAAAAATTAAAAAATTCAATCCATAGGCGCTCCTGGGCAACTATCGCTGATCACTTCTAGAAAAAGAAATTGAAAATGGGTTGAGAATTGTAGGGTGTAGGTGATTTTGTATAGTAAATACACGATTTTGCCCACTGTGCGCTGGTAACTGGGTCCTCTCCATGCAGTACCCTCCGCAACCGACAGATGTCTTTGAAGAATGCTGTCGTCTATCGCCGCCAAATTTTCCCTTTACTTCCCTTTTTTTTCTTTTTTTGAAGTTGCCCACCGCCGCGCAGACACCCCTTTCTCTCACTTAACATCTCTTAACTTTTCGTAAACGGCCCTTGACCCTCGAAGGCCCAAGACTCCTGACCACAAACTCCCCCGATTCCTTGCTAACCTAACCTCACTTTCTAAATCTAATTAAACCCCACCTCACACTCACGCTGAAAATTACTTTTTATCTCCCCAATTCATCCCACACATCCCTAGTCACCTTCTAGGCTTCCACCCTCACACTCCACTCACACATTCCACACAAATTCCGTAAAACCCTCTCACCACCTGTCACTAAATACGTTCTCACTTCAGCCACCAACATGCAAGTCCCACTTTTCTCTTTAAACATGCGATATTAAGGGCCAAAAATTTGGTTTTGTCCGACACAATTTGTTTCGACCGTATTTAAAAGTTTGTAGTCCAAAATCAAGAAGCGTGCACTGGAAAATGAACTTTTTAACTTGAAATTAACTTAAAATAAATTTTCTAACCTAAAACTTTAAAAGTATTAAGAATGATATTTATTAGTGTATAAATAATCAAAATTCCTATTTTTGTAAATCAAGTATGTATTCGGAGTTTAAAATTTGCTAATTTCAATAGTTTTTGTGTAACACTTATTCTTTTGTTGTAACCCGAGAATCAACAAAAAAATAAGGCAATTTCATTATTTTGTTTAGAATGTAATGATTTTGTTGGAAATGCAACAATTTTCACCTGAACGTCGCTCAAATCCAAGCGACCAATTCAACTGTTTCGCAGAAAATTCGCCTTCTTGATTTGAAAATTAAACAATTAACACATCGCTTATTGCTTTTTAAAATTCAAATGCATTAAAACACATTAAAACCCAAGCCGAATCTAGCCGAGATAGCCTCAAACTAACTACTGCATCAATGGCGTAGCCAAAAAAAAATTACCCTTGTTTTTTCTTTTGACATTTGCAATTGTTCATAAAAAGTTATTTAAACAAATTACCAAAAATTTCTTTATTTCGAAAAACTAATAGCGGCAATCGATTCTACGGGAAAAATTGCAAAAGAAACCTCTATGGCACTTTTTTGTCAGAGTTCAATTTGTTGGTGTAAAATCATTATAAACAATTTCAACCTATACGAGTGATACCAAACCCGTTGTATCCCAAGCCGAATCTAGCCGAGTTAGCCTCAAACTAACTACTGCAATCAATGGCGTAGCCAAAAAAATTACCCCTGTTTTTTTTCTTTTGACTTTTGCAATTGTTTATAAAAAGTTATTTAAATAAATTACCAAATATTTCTTTATTTCGAAAAACTAATAGCGGCAATCAATTCTACGGGAAAAATTGTAAAAGAAACCTTAGAACATAGCTAAAAAAAAAAATTTTATTTTTTTTGCCCTAAGGTTTCTTTCATAATTTTTGACCGTAGAATCGATTGCCGCTATTAGCTTTTCGAAATGAAGAAATTTTCGGTAATTTGTTTGAATAACTTTTTATAAACAATTGGAAACGTCAAAAGAAAAAACAGGGGTAACTTTTTTTTGGCTACGCCATTGATGCAGTAGTTAGTTTGAGGTTATCTCGGCCAGATTCGGCTTGAGATACAACGGATTTGGTATCACTCGTACAGGTTGAAATTGTTTATAATGATTTTACACCAACAAATTGAACTCTGACAAAAAAGTGCCATAGAGGTTTCTTTTGCAATTTTTCCCGTAGAATTGATTGCCGCTATTAGTTTTTCGAAATGAAGAAATTTTCGGTAATTTGTTTAAATAACTTTTTATAAACAATTGCAAATGTCAAAAGAAAAAACAGGGGTAATTTTTTTATTGGCTACGCCATTGATGCAGTAGTTAGTTTGAGGCTATCTCGGCTAGATTCGGCTTGGGTTTTAATGGGTTGATGCCGCTTTGGAAAACCAGATTTACCATCTCATCTGGAAAACATCGTGAAATCCAGAGAAACTACATCTAGCTCTAGACATTGTCAAAGAGTACACTCAAGAGATTGGAATGGAGTTCGGGTTAGAGAAATGCGCCAAGGTTAATATGAAGAGAGGAAAACTTAATGGCATCCCCGAAGACCCTGAGCTCGTCGACAGAAGCGCTATACGACACCTTAGCACTGGAGAAACCCATACATACCTGGGCGTGCACAGAGCCGCATTCAGGACGTGACATCTAGATAGAAAAACGTTTATTTTTCAGCCTGCTGGCCTTAAAAAATTGACTTGCTTACACATCCATTTTTACTTATACTTATATTATACTCTTATTATTATATTATTATACTTATACTCTTATCGCCTTGCCTTCCTCGCTTCACCTCGCTCGCATGTCCCTACTTTTTCGTATTGCCTCGCTTGCCAACCTCTGGTTTCGCTCTAATACCTACTACTTATCTACTATTTACAATACTTACATGTTACTTATATCTACTTTCTCTCCTATTTACAATCTTTCCGTCTCCATTCCTCTTCCTCCTTCCTTCTCTTCATCTCCATCTTACCCAACACTCCCTTCACCCATGCTACTGCC
Organism: Andricus quercusramuli; assembly: GCA_932178445.1. Taxonomy (NCBI): domain Eukaryota; kingdom Metazoa; phylum Arthropoda; class Insecta; order Hymenoptera; family Cynipidae; genus Andricus; species Andricus quercusramuli. The sequence goes on from CAKNXH010061236.1 coordinate 22,239, forward strand.
CTTTTTTCCCCCTTTTCATGCAACAATACCTCCATGCTTATCTCACTTCTTTCCACCTCCACGCACTCCTTCAATCAGTGCTCCACTCTTGCATCCCCCTTTCCACACAGTTCACACATCCTCTTCTCCCGAGAGAGCCAGAAGCTAGTGAAACCCCCCATACACCCACACCTCATCCACTAGTGAATTAAACAATTTCATTATCCGTCCAAAATCATCTGCGAATAACTTCTTTCCCAACCCCCACACCTGCCTCATCACCACATTTGCCCTCCTCACTTTCTCTTTTATGTGACCATCCACTCCCCCATTCCTTCGAAACACGAAGCCCAGGTACACAAACTCTTTCACCTCCTGCACCTCCTTTCCTTTCACTCCCTTCCCTTATCCCTTCCCCCTCCTTTTCTGAACACCATAACATTGGGCTTTTCCGCATTCAGCTCTATCCCCTTTTTATCCAGGTATCTTCTCAACCTCTTTATCATCTCCTTTAAGGCCTCCTCGCTGCTTAACAGCAACACTATGTCATCTGCATACGCTAGTGACCAAATTCTAACCCCTCCTATCCTGACTCCTCCTACCACCCCAGCCTCCAGCTTACTTTTCATATCCGCAATTAAAATCGCAAAAAGCGTTGGGCTAAGTGGAGACCCCTGCCTTAACCCCCTATGCATCCAGAATCCCTCCGAAATCCCCTCCCCTCCTCTTACCTTGCCTTTGGTCTCTTCATATATCTCCCTTACCCTTTCAATTAGGCCTCTCTCTACTCCCCTATCCTCCGTCGCCTCCCACAACCTTCCCCTATCCACCGACGGAAACGCACCTTTGAGATCCACAAAAGACGCGTACACTCTCGTCCCCTTCTTCGCTAATTCTCTATCCACCACGTACTGCAACACGTAAATATTGTCGATAGTACTCCTACCCGCCCTAAATCCCGCCTGCGTCTCCGGCAATATTCCTTTCCCCTCGACATCCTTCCGCAGTCTCTCTGCCACCACCATCGCGTATACTTTATACGCCGTATTCATTAGCGTAATCCCTCTATAATTTTCCTGCCTACCTCTATCCCCTTTCTTATACAGTGGCACTATTAACCCTTCCCTCTACCCTCCTGGGAATCCCTCACCCCTCCATACTTTCTTCACTACCTCCTTCAGCCTCTCCCTAACCTCTTGTGTACTAAACAGCCATGCTTCGTTCTCTACCCCATCCAGCCCTGCTGCTTTTGACCTTTTCAACTTCCTTATCTGCTTCTCTATCTCCTCGTCATTCAACTCTTCCATCTCTGCCTCCCCCGTTCTTCTACTTCCCCCCTCCGTCTTCCTTGAGTCTGACCCCTGGGAAGATTCTTTGAAAAATTCCCGCCACTCCTCACTGCCTATCTTCTCACTGACCCCACCCTACGCTTCCTAAACCTATTTATTATCTTCCAGACATCCCCCTCTGTCTTAACATTTGCTAACTCCTCTTCCAGATCTTTCACCTTTTCCTGTTCTTTCTTCTTACACATCAATCTAAACCCCTTCCTCGTTTCTACGTACTCCTCCCTTCTCGCATTACTCTATTTCCACTTCTTGTACTTCCTCTTCACCTTCCTTTTCATCTTTTCACATTTCCTATCCCACCACGGCTGCACCATTCCTTTCTTCTTCTTTCTAAATATCTTCTTTTGCACACACCCTTTCACCTTCTCTTTCAGATCCTCCCATATCTCTTCCACCGACTCCCCCCCAAAGCGTACATTTCCTAGCTAGTCCTGATACTTCTCTATCGCTTCCCTTGTCCATGTCACCCTCTCCCTTATCAAGACTTCTTCCCCGCCTTGTCTTCCGCCACCCTCACCTCTTATCCACAGACTTAATGGCTGATGGTCTGATTCCACCCTCCCCTCTAATGCGAATTTTTCCGTCTCCTCCCATCCTTGGATATTCATTACCACATAGTCTATCACCGATACCCCCTCCTTACTCATATATGTTTATTCTCCCTCTTCATCCCCATTTGCCATACCATTCGCCACTGCCCACCCTCTATCCTCCATCCAGTCCCTTAGAATCTCCCCCTCCTTATTTATTATCTTATCCTTCGAATTCGTTTTGAAGCTCTCCCCTTCCCTGTAAAGGCCCCCCTTCCCTTCCCATCCTCGCATTAAAATCCCCACCCAGTACCACCATACCCTCCTCTCTTTCGCCTAGCAATTCTTCCACCCTTTCTTTAATTTTCTCCATCTCATCCTCATTGTACACTGTCACAAACTTACACGCTCTCCCTCCTATTTTTTACTTCCCTCATTTGCACCCCCTCCCTCTCTTCCTCTCCATGAACTTCTTCCTCTAATCCATCTATAACCCTCGTTATAACTCCCCCACTAGCCCTTCCTTTTTTCTTAATTCTGACCGCCTCCTAGAGTCTCCACTTATACCCCCTTGGCAGCTGTGGCTCTATTCTGTCCCATTCCTTTCTTTCTACCCACGTCTCTACCAGTCCTACAACATCAAATACTTGTATATACCTCCAGAACTCCTTCACTACTCCTCTATCCTGCATTACCCCAACCCCCCTACTGCCTACGAAACAAATTTGCCTGCACTTCCTTCAACACCTCTTTCTGCTCATCCCACACCCACATTTTCTCGTCTATTTTTATTTTCCGATATCCTACCTTCGCCGATCTCCCTTCACTCCTCTCCCTTCTAGCTCTGTCGTTCAGCATTCTCTGCACATCCCTTTCCTTTCTCGTTGAATCGTGATCGATGAAAACTCCCTTATCCTTCATCCTATTCTTATTTCTCATTACCCCCAACTTTTCTTCCCAGCTCTCCATCTCCACAAACGCCACTTCCTTGTCCTTTCTCCCCTCCAACTTAACTTTCCCTAACCTGCCTTTAACCCACCTGCTCTGTAGCAGCGCATTCACACCCTCTCTTTCTTCCCCGCTCTTTAGCTTCAATTCTTTTACCACAATATTATTCCTCCTATCTGCCTTCTCTTTTCTATCCATTATCAACTCCATTGCCCTTAACCTTTCGCTATCCGCCCTCTCCTCCTTCTCACTCCTAAGCTCTCCGACTTTCTCTTCTATCATATTTTCTACCCTCTCCCAAATACCTTTAATCTCGCTCCCCCCACCTCCGTCTCCTCCTTCCATTTCCGTCCTACCCTCCATCTTCTCAAGCCTTTTTTCCGTCCTTTCCTTCCACATCCTAATTTCCTCTTCCATCTGCTTTATTTTAACCTCTTTTTCTTTCCTTTCCCTCTCTAACCCCTCTACTCTCTCCCTCATCTCTTTAATCTTTTTTTCCCATTTCTCATCTCTAATTCTCGAATCCTCCCTCATGGCTTCCATCTGCCCCTTGATCTCGCCTATCAGCATACCGAGAGCCTACTTCTCCACATTTCCCTCCATTTGGGGGGGCGGGGAGGGTGTGCTACTAGTTCTCCCGCTTTTTTTAATCGGACTCTCTACGCCCCGTCCCGCTTTCTCCCACTCCCTGACGCGCCACTAGACGCCGAGACACGTACTGTTGGCCGTCGTGGCACGTGGAAAATTTCTTCCCCGTCAACGTCACTACGAGTACTCTCACTGCCCACCTCCCGCTCTGCCGCCGGTAACTGGGACCTCTCCGTGCAGTATCCTGTGCAACCGCCAGATGTCTCTGCAGAATACTGTCTCTATTGCCGCCAAATTTTCCCTTTTTTCCTTTTTTTCCCCCAATTCCTCACAGCCCTTGCAGACACCCCTTTCCCTCACTTAACCTCCTCCCAAATTTTCGAGCTCAACCCTTGACCCTCGAAGGCCCAATACTCCTGACCACGAATTCCCCCGATTTCTTGCTAACCTAACCTCAGTTTCTCAATTTGCTTAAATCCCACCTCACACCTACGCTCAATATTACTTTTTATCTCCCCAATTCACCCCACACAACCTTACTCACCTCCTCCGCTTCCACCCTCACACTCCACTCACACCTGCCTCACAAATTCCGTAAATCCTCTCACCACCTGACACTAACCACGTTCTCACTTCCGCCACCAACATGCAAGTCCATGTGACATCTATAAAGGATACTCTCCGAAGCAGATACAAACGTCTCATCCGGCAGATTTGGTCTTCCGAACTATCGGCTAAGAACAAAGCATCTGCAACGAACATGCTTGCCGTCCCGGTAGTATGCTATTCATTTGGAATAGTTCCATGGACGAATGACGAGCTCAAATCCCTCGATATCGGGTCCCGAAAGGTAATGCACATGAAAAAAAGCATGCATCTTAAGTCTTTTGTTCCACGACTTTACATCTCACATATCAGGGGTGAGAAAAATGCATCAAATCTTATCCATCTTGAATACTCACTCCTGAAGGCCCGGATTAAGAAAGCACAGGAGAAAAACTTCCGCGAACAGCTCCTCGACAAGAGGATGCACGGCATCTTCCACAGAAATGTGGAGGATCAGACGATGTCGTATGAGCTACCGTTTGCTTTCCTTAAATCATCCGGATTGAAGTCGGGCACGGAGGGTTACATTTTGGCTTGTCAAGATGATGTCATTTCCACTCTAGCATACCGTCCCCAGATTTTGAGCCAAGATATTCCCGATGATAGCTGCAGAGCGTGTCATGCACACCCCGAGCATGTAGGACATATACTATCTAGTTGTCCAAATCATGCGGGAACGACCTACATCCAAAGGCTCAATGCGGCACTAAGAGTGCTTTATTACCATCTCTGTCACTCTTACGAAATTAGCCCAAATACCGCTCCGCTGAACGCTCCTAGGGAAATAGAGGCAATCGCCGAGAATGAGAAGTGCCGTATATACTGGAACTTCATATTGTCGACAATTGTTTCTGTTGCGCACTTGAGGCCTGACATATTTCTCCTTGACTTCGAGAAACGAACCATGTTCGTTATCGAATTTTCGGCACCAGCTGACAAAAACGTCACAGCCAAAGAGAAAGAAAAGAAAGAGAGGTATAAAGATCTTATAAGGGAGTTGCGACGTTTATACACGGAATATTCTATTAAGCCAATCGTCTTAATCATCGGCGCTCTTGAAGGTTCCAAAGTATCGCTGGTGAATAGCCTGAGAAGCATCCCTGAGTGTCAACAAAATGCTGAGACAATTACAGGGAAAATGTAGAAGGCGGTCGTCCTTGGGTCGCTTCGTGTCCTCAGGGTGCACGAGACTTTTGCCGGATCATGTTATTGCATTCGTCGCAGACTGTAACCACCTATCTCACGGTCGTGATACGTGGTTACAGCTGAAATTTTACCGCGAGTTTGCTGGGAGGAGGTGCAATTTTTCAGATTAGCACCCGCTCCCGGCGAAATCTTCCGGTTGTCCTTATGACAAACTTTCAACTATATATATATATATATATCAAGAACTTCTGGTGGAAGAAGTTTACTTTTGCACAACATTTGGCCCGCATATTCACCTCATATTTAAAGTCGGAGAAGCCCATTCCGCAGTGGCTGGTGTTAGGACGCACTATACTCCTGCCAAAAAAAGGCAATTTGTCCACCCCAGAGAATTACAGGACAATAACTTTTTTGAACACACAGTATAAGATCTTCACAGCTGTCCTAAACAACAGGATTATTCGACGAATTGAGCCTGTATGGCGAGAGATGTACGAACAACGTGGCTCGAAAGAAGGTGTAGCAGGCTGTCGAGAGAACCTGCTAATTGGCAGGTGTGTCTGCAAAAACGCTGCAGCCCATCCAACTTTCAACTTTCCTCCTAATCCTTTTAACCTTACAAAACAGACTCCCCACACTTCCACACAATCCTTTCACTTCACCGACCTCCCTTACCACATTTCGCTTCAATCACACCTCCACGCTCGTCGCCAACTAAAAAAAGATAGCACGGAACAAAGACGCGCACTTTAGCAATTTAAAAATATTATATTCTGAATCTAAGTTTCTTGGCGATTCCAAGGATATGTCACTGGCAGTCAAAAGATTGAAATTAGAATAAGTTGACGCAGATTTTAGTTTATGTTTTGATACTGGCTAGAATTATGGAATTTTCCATAGTATAGTTGAAAATGTAACAGCTGATTTTGTAGAACATTCGACTATTGACAATTCAACTGTTGAATTTTGAAGCGAACTTTTCTCCGGAAAATTTAAATGTGGTATTTTCAACCAAAAGGATAAATTTTCTACAAAAAAGGCGAATTTTAAACGACAATCATGAATTTTATACAAAATAGTTCAATTGTCAACTAAAAAGAATGCATTTTTCAAACGAAAATGGAGTAATTGAATTCCCAATTTGAAAAATTCATTTTAAACAAAAAAAAAATAAATATTCAACATAATGCATGAATTTTCCCTCACCAACAACGCAAACAAATATAAAATGGAAACGATATGTACGGCAGAGGATTACATTTTTGTTAAACTTAAAGGAAATAGTTTTAATATAGTTATTGGATAGATATACTTTAGCCGTAATTCTAATTTTGAAATTTTCCTGCTCAATAAAAACGAAATAATCTTTGACCTGTCATTGAAATATCCGTAATACTCACTGATCTAGACAAAAGGGGAAAACAGATGGTAGAAAACTTTTAAAACCTGGGTTTTTTGTCCTGAATGGGAGAACTAAAAGCGACTGCACAGCACAATGTACATTCCTAAGAGAAAAAAGTTCTTCAATTATAGATTTTGCCTGGTCTAATAGTGTGGGAATTCAGTCAATCGAGGATTTCCAAGTGCTGAGAGTTCCAACTTGATCTGATCATTTTCCTATAGCTTTGACGTTACTAGATCACTCTACTTTAAATTACGCAAACTATTCGAGCACCCCTTTTTTAAGTGGAATAATGACTTTGCTGATAAATTTAAAGAAATTATCCAGTATCCTCCAAATATTAACTCTGTAATGTTGTCGATAGATGACCTTTCAAACAATTCAATTAATGCTATTAAAGAGACAGCGACAGAACTTAGCATGACTGTAAAAGCGTCTAGAAAACTAAGTCGTTCGAAGCTTTGGTTTGATACACAATGCAGAAAAAGTAAAAGAGAGCTGAAACAAGTACTTAAAAAATTCGAGGAACAAAAATTCAATCTTGATGTTGTTTCGATTTATACGAACTGTAACAAAGTTCATACAAAATTATTAGATTCCAAGAAGGAAGCTTATAAAAATTCCTTATTAGATTCTCTCGCAAATGCAATCGACTCTAAACAATTCTGGAAGATAGTAAATAGCTATAATTTCAAACCTTCGTATAAAGATGTTATGTGACTGTCCGAGAAGAAAGGGACCTACAGGACGGGCGATCATAGCAGAGCCTGCGAGCCAGCATTTGAGTAGTGTGGATGCGTCTACAAAAAGCACCCCCTCCACTTACCGAAACAACTTTAGGCACGAGCCAGTGGAGTTTACGGACACGTCGCGTACAGCTGAAGTGGTAAGTGGTGAGGCTGGCTTTCGTAGGCCTTTCGTTCGATCTCTGCCTACACTGAAAAAATTTTGGGCGAGCTGCCCGCCCACGTGATAGAGCTGCAACACCAAATGCGTCGCGTGCTGCTCGCCAGCAACTTGGTGCGAATCCTCTCTCTTGTTGGGGACGCTGTGTGCCCACATTGGAACAGCTCTAGCCCCAACAGTGTTGGTACAGTAACTCTCCGTTCAGGCGGGGGAACAGCATCCCCAACCCGAGTTTCGCACGGAGTTCGTTTCATCCGACGAACGGTTTGTTGTATATATTCGTGCTTATTTTATTTTTACAAGTAAAGTTTTGATCTTGGATGACTTGTTAAAGAAGAATAACTTCTCGCATTTACGCCATAACCTCAAATGTAAATAATGTATCAATATACAAGCCTGCCTTGGTCAGCAGGCGCTTGCACATAACCTACAAGCTGTAACCTATAAGGCAGAAATTTCGTATTTTTTGTGTGAAAACGTTAATCTTTTGTAAATTATTTTTAATCTTTATCTTTTTCTTTCATCTTAAGGCAGGGTTCTACTTTCTCCGCGCGAAAAAAATGTGATTTTTTTGTAATTTTGGTTTAAAACATGAAGAAAGATATTGATGTAGGGTTTGTTGTGCCTAATAAATATACTCTTAAATTAAATTTAAAAATTTTCTTTAGCTTATTTTATGCGCTCTATATCTATTTAAATGGCACTTGCCTCAAAACCAGGTTTTCACCGCTTGCTGAAAAAATCTGCGAAACTACCGAATCGATTGGTTTGGAATTTATACCACATATGCTATACATATACATCAACCGGTGGTAGCTATTTATATAAAAAAAATTATTTTTACTATTATTTTTTGCAAATTGCCGCCACTTTGTTTTCTTTGTATGTAAATGAAAAAATCTGCTACCACTGATCGATGTATTCGTATAGAATATGTGGTATAAATTTCAGACCAATCGAGTCGGTAGTTTCGGAGATTTTTTCAGCAAGTGGTAAAAACGTGGTTTTGAGGCAAGTGCCATTTAAATATATATAGAGCGCATAAAATAAGCTAAAGAAAATTTTTTAATGTAACTCAAGAGTATATTTATTGGGCACAACAAACCCTACATCAATATCTTTCTTCATGTTTTAAAAAAAAAATCGCATTTTTTTCGCGCGGAGAAAGTAGAACCCTGCCTTAATATTTGTTATCGTTAATCTTTTTTGGTAGAGGATTTGATTGTTTTTGATTTGAAATCAAAATCTTGTATGCTCGAAATAGGAACTGTTTTATTTTCCGTTCAGTATTTATCTTTTTTGGTTGAAATTATACTACTTAGTTGAACGTCAAACAGATTTATTAAAATATCACTTTTTGGTTGACGGTTCATCATTTTAGTTAAAAACTCATGCATTTGGAAGAAAATTTAAGTATTTGGTTGGATATTCGTTTTTTTTTTAAATTTTGATTGACTCTTTCCTTTTCTCCTTCTTTTTTCTTTTGTTATGTATTTGTCTCTAATGATCCCAAAAGCAGGTTGTTTAAAAATCTAATTTTGACTCGTGATTTTTTTAAGCTTTGTTTTCGGTACATAAAATTATTCGTAAGAAATCAGATTTCATTTCGATCGCAAATGAATTTTTAAATAGAGACAACTTTTACCTTAATTTGTCAAAAAAAAGTATATTTTTATTTAAATACTGTACCAAGTATGTTTGTAAATATGAGCTATTTTAGAAACGTATGGTTGTTTGGATTATATCTCTTGCTATTTCGAAAATGTAATAATCTGAATAGATTGCTTGAGAATCAACCAGAAAAAAATGTCTCTTATTTTTTTCGGATTTTGGAACAAGTTTCAGGAATGTTTTATTTATATTTACATTTGTCTATGTGTTTCACTCAATGATAACAATTAGAATTAATGACATTATTTCCAGAATAAAATCAGTCGCAGCAAGTTTTATAACAAAAAAAAAATATTTTATACACGACTATCACTCAATTGTTCATAAAACTTGTTAATAAAAATTGAAATTGTTGAATTTGACTGAAACCATTTTATAGAAGAGGCAAGTAAATCATAAAGTAATTCGCAGAATGTTTTTGATAAACAAAATAAATTTTCCCCTGTAACAATGGACGAATATAAACAATTGTATATACAATTTGTTATGAAAAATTTAATTCTCGACTTATAATAAAACTTTCAGGCTGAAAAAATCATAAAGTCGTTCCCAGAAACTTTGGGTAGAAAAATTGTTTCCAGCCCTAAAAAGATACGACTATAAAACAATTATCTGTATAATTTGTTAATAAAAATCATGAATTTTTATGTTTGAATATTCTTTTCACTTTAAATAACATTGTCCAGTATTTTATCTCCTAAAAATTCGATAGACGTCTATTAGTTTATAACATTTTTTTATTACGGTAAAAATTCTTTTAGATAATTTATTTTCATCATATTTGTATTTAGGCATTGACTGTTATTGATTTCTGGTGTTCTTAATTGTTTACATGGTCACAAAACTCAACTGCGACCTTTGCTTTGCTTTGCTGCTTAATTTGTCCGCGAAAATACATTTCTGGACCCATGGGACAATTGCTTTCTCTTTTGTGGGACTGCAGCGCTCCCAACACGCGGGAAAGGATCTGCTCGCACATTTGGCACTATTGCTGCCTCAAATGTGGTGTGGCCGCTACACCGACCGCCGTGGTGGCGCTGCGTTCTCACTCAGAAGACAGCTGCTTGCCCAAAATTTTTTCAGTGTAGGCTTATAATGTCCATGTGTGTAGCTTAATAACAAGAAAAATAATTTACTTAAAAAATTTCTGATTAATGGAAATGAAAGTGTAACTCAGAAACTATCGATTGACGTAAGAAAATGAAAATCTATTTTTTTCGCATTAGGTCCCTCTCTTCGCGGACGGTCACATATAGTCTTAAACATATGGGAACAGTACTTGAAATCTCTCTACCCAGCCCGGGATCCAAATTCTTACTCAATATCGATTAATAATTTTCGAAATCCTTATCTTGACTCACATATAACTCTTGATTTCGTTATTTATTAAAATAATTAATGAAGAAAAGGTCCCAATATCGTGGTCTCAAACATTTCTCAGAATGATACACAAGAAAGGGGATGTCCCTGATCCTGCTAACTACCGCCCTATTGCCTTAGTTAACTGTGTTACAAAGATATTTACGGAGACTCTTTCCAAAAGACTGATAGCTTGGACTTAAGAAATGCAACTCCCAACTGGCCTTTCCCTCAGTTAGTCGTAATATCTTATGGAACAAATTAATCTCGAAAGTTTTTGGATCAAAATTTATTAGATTGGTAATAGATTTCTACTTTAAAGCTAATATTGCAATCAAGGGAAATAAGGGCGTCACCGGGTCGGTAGATGTAACGAAAGGAGTCATGCAGGGGGAGGTTCTAAGTCCAATAATATTTACATTTTTAATTGCTGATTTACAAGAATTTATGTATGCCAGATCAATAGACCATTTGTTGGAAATATTGCTCTTAGCTTACGCCGAAGAGTTGGCTTTCTTTGCGGACTCCCTGGTTGGAATGCGTAAAATTCTTGAAGGATTATTAGATTACTGTAGGATAAATGAGCTCGAAGTCAGCATAGGAAAAACAAAAATAGTGATCTACAGAAAGGGTGGTCATGGCCATAACAAAAAATATCCACCTTTTATGTACATAACCTCCGAGATTGATATTGTCAAAAGTTATATCTACCTGGGCACCCCATTCACCCAATCTGCACTTTTTGTCAGGGCAAAAGATGAAGCTGTTAGTAAATCTAACCTCGCTGTAGGATGAACGATTTCTCTGATTCACAGATTAAAACTTAACTCATGGAACCCTATTGTTCGACTTTTCGATAGTCTTGTATTCAGCGTTTTAATGTATGGTGCGCATATATGGAGTCTCATGTATTTAGATTTTATAGAAAAAGTTAAAAACACTTTTTATAAGAGAATCCTGCATGTTCCACAAAATACTGCTGGATGTGCTATTAGATTAGAAATAGGTGCATCCCAATTTGCAGCTAGAGTTTTTGGGTCAATTCTCAATTGGATAGAGAAAATTCTCAATATGTCCGGCGATCGATACCCGAAAAATTGTTATTTAAGGTTAAGAGAACTGGATAGATTAAAAGATGATTTGTCAACTCTAGAGAAATTCATCTGGGCCCGCCAGGTTAGAAGTATATTTAAAAAGATTGGGATAGAGGGCGATTGGAAATTACTTTCCCTTGCCTCTCTACAAAAGAATAAATCGGCGTGGATAAGAGCTTATGATAAAATATTATATCTAGAAGATTTACGGAGATCCCACCCGTCCTCTGTTTTAATACTTCATCCTCAATTAATCTTTCGAGGAGGACCTCAGAAATATTTAACTCTGTCAAAAACAACACTTGGTTTTATCAGAATTATAGCGCAATTAAGGTTAATAAATAAGTTCGTACCTAGACTTACAATCAAGAATAAAACCTGCAGTTTGAATATTGATGGTTATTGTATCTACTGTCATGAGAATAGTTTTAATACAGAACCTGTGTACCACCTTTTAGTAGAATGTCAATTTTTTAATACTGTAAGATTTTCATGTACAAGCGAAAGTAGGGATATGTGTGAGATAAGTAATGTCTGGCTGAACATGCTAGATAACCCTGAAAATAATTTAATCAAAAAAATTACTATGTTTGTTAGTAAATTTTACGAATGAGCTTATAGTTAATTATATACTTCAAGGTCTTTTGATTTGCTTTTGTTGTAAGTACGGCTTATCTCCTCTGGGGTAATGTTTACCATCAACCTTAATTTTATTTTTTGTTTTTATTTTTTACAATAACAGTTAGTTTTAGAATTGAACTGTAACCTATTTGCATGAATCAGATGATTCTCAAACAAATAAAGCACTACTACATGAATTTTCACCCAAATACCTAGTAGAATGTTATACTTAAAAAGGTAGATTTTCAATCAAAAATGGAATAGTTGAATTTTCATATTAAACAGATGATTTTCAAAAAAATAATTCAATTTTCAATAAAATAGATAAATATCCAACTAAAATGATAGTTTCAAAAAAAAAAGAAGAATTATTTTGAGTTAAAAATATTAATTTTAAATTAAAAAAAAGGATTAAAAATTTAATTAAATATAATATAAAATTTTAAATAATAGGTAAAAATCTGTTTCAAATTGATATTATTAATTTATCATATCGATATCGGGCAAAAGTTGCACGAAAAATAATAAGAATACTAATTATTATTAAAATTGTAATAAAAAATAAAAAATTTAATGACAAATTTCCTAAATTACAAAATACAAATAAAGTTCTTATTGAAATAATTATTCCATATTCAGATATAAAAATTCAAGCAAATCCCCCTCTTATATATTCTGTGTTAAATCCTGATACTAATTCAGATTCATCTTTAGCTAAACCAAAAAGGGGTACAATTTAATTCTGCTATGATTGTAATTATAAATAATTTTTATTATAGTATATATAATAAAATTTATGTAATATTGATAAATAATTAATCAAATTTATTAAATGAAAACTTTCAATAAATAATAAATTTCTTATAATAATTCAAATTAATCTAACTTCATAGGAAATAGCTTAGGAATTGAACGAATAGCTCCTAATATTGAATATATATTGAATTTGAAGATCATCCTTTAATTATTATTATATAAACTCTTAATCTTAAAAAAAATATTATTATAAAAACTTTAGATATCTAAAAATGAAAAAATTTTATTCATTATAATACCATTTTATGTATAGTTGAAAAAAATTATTAAAAGCTTTTTTTGTAGAAAATTAATCTTTTCGGTTGAAAACTCCACATTAAAATTTTCCAATGACAAATTTTCTACAAAATTCAACAGTCGAATTAACAACACATGAATTTGCTACAAAATTCAACAGTTGAATTAACAGCAGATGAATTTTCTACAAATTTCAACAGTTGAATTGTCAACAAACGCATTTTCTAAAAAATCAGCTGTTGCATTTTCAACTATTCTACGGAAAATTTCATAATGCCAGGCAGTGTCAAGACATAAACTAAAATCTGCGTCAACTTATTCTAATTTCAATATTTTGACTGCAAGTGACACATCGTTAGAATCACCAAGAAACTTGAATTCAGAATAAAATGTTTTTATATTGCTAATTGCAAAACCTAACAAATGATATAAAATATAGAAAATTATAGAATTTTATAAAATTCCAAGGCATTTTCAATCCATTTGGGTAATTTGATGGGATTTCAAAATTTTTGAAGTATTCCAAAGCATTCCAAGGCAATTTAAAAAGATTCTACGGAATTGTTCTTTTTCTAAATATTAATTTCAGTACCCTTGTGATTTTTAAGGATTTAAAACCATTTTATACATGCATTCTGGCTGAAGTTTCAAAAATTAAAGCTCATTTTGGTGAAAAATTAATGATATCTTTTAAAATTGAACTATTTTTGCTTTCCCGCGGGGGGGGGGGGGGGATTTTCAAAATTTTTTTTAACCAGTTTTTTTACCCCAAAAAGGAGACAATATTTAAGTTTATTGTATATATATATATATATATATATATATATATATGCATATCTATTTTTCGCAGGACTAACTTCCTTTCTCAGTTCTTGAAACAAAATATCACGGAATTTTATAATATTTTGGATACCCCTCAAATCTACAAAAAAAATTCATAAATTTCACAGCATTCCAAATAATTTTAAATACTTTTATAGGTACTTCTAAAAACTTAGAAGTTTACAGAGATCACACGGAAAAAATTTGTACTTGAGGAATTACAGAATTAGTTCCGATGTGGCGGATATGAGAAAAAATCCGTAATAATTACAGACCTACGTTATTGTAAATTCTACAGAACTTTTTCTATGAGAATTAAATATAATGCAGGAAGAATTCTTCAATGGGACAGTAATTTTCGCAACAGGAAGCTTTAAAATTTGCGAAACTAAAGTCCGTTAAAAACAAAGTGGAGGACTGGATATTTCACAGAACGCTTCTCAAATCAAAAACACGGCAGAGTTCTGTGATTTCTACATCACCGCGCCGTCGTTTCCAACACGAAAAAAAAATTCCGATTCATATACTACTACTTTGTATATTAGAAGGAAGGAAGCAAGGACGGACGGAGGACACACACGAGAGACACATTCTTAACTTATTGTACGCACACAAACATAATATGATTCTACAGCCTAACCTAACATATATATATATATATATATATATATATATATATATATAATTTAAAAAAAAGTTAAACAACCACCGCAGGGTACCACTAAGAGCAACTGCCATCTGGAAAAAATGTCAATGGACCCCAGTAGAACCGCGGTAAAATACACCTATGGCCACGTCTCACATCCGTGAGATGGGTGGTCACAGGGCACGACGAAATCACAACGACAGGCCGGCGAAACCCTCGTGTGTCTTGAGTACACGAAGCGACCCAAGGATGACAGCTTTCTGCATCCATCTCGCAAGAGCTTTGGCATATTTTTGGCACGCGGGTATGGCTTTAAGGTTACGAACCAGCGATAATTTCACACCTCCGAGAGCACCTATCACAAGAACAATTACTCGTACCGAATATTTTGGGTACAGTCGACGCAGCTCTCTTTTAAGGTCTTGATATCTCTCCTCTTTTTCTTTCTCCTTTGCTGTGATGTTGTATTCGGATGGATCCGAGAATTCGATCACGAATATAGTTCGTTTCTCGAAGTCTTGGAGAACAATGTCAGGCCTCGAGTGCGCAACGGAGACTGCTGCCCGAAAATCGTAGTTCCAGAAAATCTGGCACTTCTCGTTTCGGACAATTGACTCTATATCCCTTGGAGCGTTCGGCAGGGCAGGGTCGCGACCAACACCGTAAGAGCGACAAAGGTGGTAATAAAGTACTCTTAGGGCCGCATTATGTCTATAGATATACGTTGTTCCTGCGTGGGTCGGACACCCCGATAGTATATGTTCTAGGTACTCAGCGTGTGCATGACACGCTCTGCACCTATCACTGGGAACTTCTTGATATAAAATGCGGGCGCGGTATGCTAAGGTGGAGATTACACCGTCCTGGCATGCGAAAATAAAGCCCTCTGTACCTGAATTGAGCCCTGATGATTTGAGGAAAGCAAAAGTTTGCTCTTTCGACAAGGACTGTTTTTCTACATTTCTGTGAAAGTTTCCGTGCATTTGCTTGTCGAGTAGCTCTTGGTGAAATTTTCCAACCTCTGCTTTCTTTACTTCGGCTTTTAGACGTGAAGCATCTAGATGGAGTAATGCACTTTCCTCACTTCTGATGTTAAAATTCAGGCCAAGGGTCTCAGCAGCTTGCTCCGCGGCTTTGTAAAGGAACGCCCCTTCGCCAATCATCTCGTGGTTTCTGACCATCTTTAGGAGAGGATCTCTGCCATTCGCAACGATGTTAGCTGTACTCAAAACAATTCGGTTATGAAGACACTGGAGATTCAGAAGTCCGCGTCCGCCTTGCTGGCGTGAAATGTATAATCGCGGAACTGACGAATTGATATGCAAGCTTTTATGCATATGCATGATCTTACGCGTGGTGACATCAAGGGCCTTAAGCTCGTTCTTCGTCCATTGAACCACCCCAAACGAGTAGAGTAGAACCGGGACGGCAAGCATGTTAGTCGCAGATACCTTGTTCAACGCCGACAGATTGGAAGACCAAATCTGTCGAAGAAGATGCTTGTATCTGCTTCGGAGAGACTCCTTCACTGATGTTACGTCCTGAATGCGGCTTTGAGGCACGCCCAGGTATGTATAGGTCTCTCCAGTGTTAAGATGTCTAATAACACTTATATCCACAAGCTCAGGGTCCTTGGGAACGCCAGTAATCTTTCCTTTCTTCAAATGAATTTTGGCACACTTGTCCAAACCAAAGTCCATCCCAA
>CAKNXH010061237.1:0-18094 GCA_932178445.1 Andricus quercusramuli
AATTCTAAATTTAAATTTATTATAATGAATCATCGTGAAAGTATCAATCCTAATTTTCTCGAAAATTACACAAAAGGTCACGTGTGTCCTATAAATCACACAATGGACTCTGTATGTCATGGAAATTACACAAGAAAGTGTGTGAATCATGTAAATTATACAAAAGAGTCCATATGTTATGCAATTTACACACAAAAAAAAACATGTATGTCATGAATCGAGGCAAAGGAATTTGTTTTTCTAGGAATTTCACACAAAAATATCTGTTTCCCGTATCAGTGTGCGAAGAAGTTAAATAAAAAAGCACATGGTTTAGATACTACTCAATTGTAATGGAAAGTAATAAATTACGCAGATGATTATTAGAAAAATAAGTAAACAATTGCTAGAAAGATTTTCTAAAAGTACAATGAGAAGTTGTGAGAGTTTATTGACGCTTTCTAAAAGTTAAAAATAAATAAATGATCATTAATCGGTAATTTAAGAAAACTCAGTCATTTTTCAACCAATATTTCATCGTTTAAATAATTTTAACTTGTTTCAAAAATTTAAGAGCATTCTTAAAAAGCAAAGAAGAACATAAAAATATTGCAAGCTTTCGAAAAATAGCAAAAATAAAATACCTAAACAAAAAAATTGCTAACACAATTTGAATTTGTATGAATATCTACGAGTATCAATAATAAGCAAATTAGTACTTAAAAATATTGAAATTTGTAAAAAAAAATAGTGAGATAAAATGTTTTTTCTGCTTTTTTTAGGTTAAATATTTACTAAACAAATACGTCATGTTGGAATAATTGTAAAATTATTTAAACGAATTATTTCACTGTTATGTATGTATTTATTTATTCTCCCTCTTTTACGTGCTTGAGGGCCTTCGCTTCCTTTACAGTACTTTACAAAACCACTTATACTACCTTAATAATACTCACTACCTAAAGAATAGTATTCTACTTATATTAAATCATATGCTATCGCTTTGTCTTCACTACATTACCCTCGAGATTTGCTGACTATTGAGGTTCGCGGGCTTCCGTTTCCTCTTACCATTTTCGTTAGCCTTCACTACCTTATACCACTTGTTATACTTAGATTCCACGACTTTTGTCTCTCTTCCGCCCACCTTGATCCTTCTGTGTTACCCCTAGTCTATTTGTTTACTACTTCCCATAGACAAGCTTTTGCTATCCTGCTTTCCTCCCTCCTCTTTAGTTTCTCCTCCAAGTTCCATGCTCTCTTAATCTATCTAATAACCATTTTACCCCTACTTAATTCCTCCCTTAACATATATCCTGGACAGCTCCAGCTCACTCCCATTACCCATCTCAAGAATCTCTCCTGCATACTTCCAACACTCCTGTGCTACTTCCATTCTCAGATCTTCACTCCGTCACTTAGGACTGACCATTACTTTAGTCGCACATTCTATCCTTCTCTTCACCTGTAGTTCAAACCCTCCATTCGACTCAATTCAGAAGCCTAGGTAACTAAATTCCTCAACCTGTTCTACTTTCTCTCCATACATCTTCCATTCATTTTCTACGTTTGTCTATCTCTTCCTAAAAATCATCACCTTCGTCTTATTTACCTTTACCGTTAAGTCTTTAATTCTCGCATACTCCTCAAACACTCTCATTATGAGACTCATCCCTCTCTCGTTGTCCGCTACCAAGACCTTGCTATTTCCCACAACCGTTCCCCCTTTTCCTTTCTTCTCCAGTTTCTTCCATAGATCTGCCAACAAGATACTGAATAGTAGTAGGCTCAGTGGGCACCCTTGCCTGAGCCCCCTTCCACTCCAGAAAATCTCCCCTTTTTGTTTTCCTATCCTCACCCTTATCTTAGTCTCTTCCCAGATCTCTTTTATCCTCTCGACCAACCCTTCATCTACCCCGCCCCCCTCTTTCATAATCTGCCATAACACCTTCCTGTTTACCGAGTGAAAAGCCGCTTTAAAGTCTACAAATAAGGCCACTAACTTCCCTCTCTTTCTCCCCAAGTTCCTACTCACTAGATAATTCAGTACGTAGATGTTATCTACTGTTCCCATCCTTTTGCTGAAGCCCGTCTGATTGTGTGGAATAATCCCCTTCTCTTCCACCTTCCTTCCTAATCTCTTTCTGAGAATATCCGTACATAGTTTATAGCCCACTGACATAAGTGTGATTCCCCTATACTCCTCCACCTTCTATCCCTCTCCTTTCTTAATTATCGGGACCACCAACCCTGTCCTCCATTCCCTAGGCCATCCCTCTCCTCTCCAAAGCTTTTTGCATACCTCCTACATTTCCACCCTCACCTCTTCTCCTCCAAACCTCAGGGCCTCGTTCTAGATATGGTTATTGCTATCATCCTTCCCTTCTATTACCTTCCTCTTTTCACCTAACACCTTATTTTCCACTCCTCTACTCACCGCCCTTTCTCCTCTCAAACTCTCTCTTTCCCATCAACAAAGCCAAAAAGTTAGCACCACAAAAAATCACCAATAATCGCGATCGGTACCGTAGGCGGAAGCCTATTTCACTGTTATCATCGATTAAATAACTCATAAAGTCTAGAAAATACGTTCCTATCGCGAGTTAACTGAAAAAAAAACATTTAAACCAATTAAAATTATTTGAGGAATTGAATATGAGTTAACAAAAAATGACTCAGTATTTTTAAATTACCAAATAATGATTATTTATTCTTTTAAAAACTTTTGAAAAGCGTCAATAAACCGCGATATTACGTAAAATTTACATTCGTCACGTATGGGGTTTTCTTTGGTGACCCATAAGAGTGGCTTGAAATTATTATACCCCAAAATTCATAATTAATTCTTAATCTCTGATAAATTCTGAACAATATACGGAAACACGGAATTATTTGTAACATATTATCGCGTTTAAATATTGGATTTACAGAAAGCTGTCTTTGTCCCGTGTTAAATCAATGGGAAACTTCATGGTCTTTGCGCCACCCCTAAATATTAACCGATTTCGCTCAAAGTTGTAAAATTTTTGTTGTCATTCGAACAAAACTAGAAGGTGAGAGAAGAGAAATGCGAAAAGTGTAAAATTTGAAAATCTTTTAAATCTTTGTGAAGTATTTTGGAATCATTCTGAAATCTTTGTGAAATGTCTTCCTAATCTTGAAAAATCTTTGTGAAAACTTTGTAGTATTTTAAAATCTTCAAAATCTTTGCAAAATGTTTAAAATCTTCTAAATTATTTGCAAGCTTTTAAATCCTTGTAAAATCTTGGAAACCTTTGAAATGTTTTGAAATCTCAGTCAATCCACATGAAACAATTAAATTTTCCACGACATTTGAAAGATATTCTTCTTCAACACATTTTTTATTCTGTCCATATTCAAAAATATTCTTGTATTAAATGAAATTTCCTTTTCATAGTAAATGAAGGATTAATGATACTGGCTGACACAACAGCAGCAGCGCTGTTAAGTCGTCCTGAGACAGAGGATGAAGAGGATGGAGAAAGAAATATTACAACGATCCAGTAGGTTGTAGGTGGCGCTGCAAGTAATAAGCAGAAACAACAGCAACATCAACAGCAGAACTAACAATAAGAACAACAGCAACAACAACCTGAAATACCAGGTGAGGGGAGAATTACTACTATTCTTTTTGATAACAAAAAATGAAGTAAAATTTCTTACATTTCATTGAACAAAGATTTGAAAAATTTGAAACGCTAATGAAATCATTGATATCTTCGAAATGTTTTAAAATCTTGGAAAACTTTGAAAAATATTTGAAACGTTTGACATATTTGAAAATCTTTGAAATCTTTGTGAACTTTTTCAAGCCACCGAAGCCTTTAAAAATCTGAACAATATTTGTGACACTTTTGAAATATTTTTAAATCTTTGAAATCTGCGCAAAATGTTCGCAACCTTTCAAATGTTTTGAAATCTCTTCAGTCTTCGCAAAATTTTGAAAATCTTCATTTATTTTTGTTCAAGTCTTCATAAATTCACGAAAAACAATTAAATTTTTCACGAAATTTTCGAAATATTTTTTCCTACAATTTTTTATTCCATCCATATTCAAAAATATTTTTGTATGTGTGTGTATGAATGGAGTGTGCGTCAATAAACAATTATCTCATTTCCTTGTTTTTATCAGAGATACGTCAGTGATGGTAACAGCGGCGAGATAATTCGAAACGGTGCTCGTGCTACAACTTCTTCATCAGTCTTCGATTCAGATGAAGAGTCGACAGAATATCGTCAACTGAAACACAAATGATGGAGAGTTGGGGAATATCTTGAAAGCTGTAGAGGCAGTGAGGCCAAACATCAGCATACCAAGAAACGCGCACGTTTTCATCAGTTAGTTAATTTTTTTTCATATTCTAAGAGAATGAATACTATTTAAACAAATATGTTGATACTTGTCATCATTTCTTTTCTCAGACTACAGACAGCATGATGGAGATGACCTCGTTGTTGATTTTGACGGAGCAGCACCAGAGCCAGACGACGATGCTGCCATATAAATGAGTAATGATGACGAACTGGAGCCAGGCGAGATTCTGAGAAACCATGGCTTCGTCAGAATCTCCGAGGCTGCTCTATGTCTTCTCGACACAGCGAGGAAAGAGGTCGCTGCTGCTGCTGTCGACACCACTAACAGTGCGAGAAAATGCACTGATACTGAGCATTTGCGCTCAAGATCATCATCATCATCATTACCGCTCGTCATAGATATTACGGGTGAAGACGATGGTGATGATGACATGGAATTATCAGAAGAAGAAGTTTCGGATGACCCGACATGCAAGAAGAGAAAGACTTGTTTTTTTGTAAATCTTTTTCAACACAAAAATAATTAAATAACTAACATGAGAAATCAAACAATAAAGATTCTTATAATAGTTTCTACGTGGTTTTTATGTGTAAAATTTTAAGGGAACTAGACTTATTGTAGATTCATAAATAAATTTAATCCTACATTTTTTTATTTTTAATAACATACTTCTATGTATACATACAAATTTATAATTTTTCTGTTTCAACACAAATTTGAATGTCATGGAAAAGGTTCAAACAAATACCCTCATGTTCTTTTATATCTCACAATTATAAAATAATTCAGTTTTTCAGTAAATTACATTTTTTTCAGACCGAGGAAATTTAGTTACCGGCAAAGAACTCTGAAGTCTGAACCGTAGCGTGGAGTCGAGGGCGCCAGTAGCGACGACGAAGGTCATGTCCCGTAGTTTGAATGTTTAAGCATATCATTCTTATGTTCTCATTTAAATCGTGTCCGATCCAACGTGAATTTCAACCAATTTTGAGTGTTGTTAGATAAAACAAGTATGGAAACTTGTACTTGCTTTACAAGGAAACCGTGTAAGAGAAAGTGCATCGTTTTTCGAAAGTCTGCCAAAGACTTTGCCAAATTACTTTTTCACACAAGCGTCTGAATGACACGAAAATAACTGAAACAGTACAATTGAAGCCATCAGATGGGGTAATTGGTACCAATTTAGAGGAATTCCACTAATTGTCTCGCCAGATGGTGCTAGCTGTACTGCTCCAATTATACTCGTCTCATTGAGACACGAGTGTGAAGAAAAAAATGTCATGTGTGTCAAAAATGTAGTGTGACACCGTTTTTGCCTCAACCTCATGAAATTACTCATATTGTCTGCGATTTTTTCTAAGTTCTGAGAATTTTCAAACATTTTGCCTTTTCCAACTCAAGAATGTTTTCTAGAATATTTAAACTATTATCCCCTTTCCAGATGGTAAAACTAAGGATGAAGCCGATGGGTACCATTTACCCATCCGCCACCAGGCGGATGGAAAAATGGACTCAACCATGAGCAAACGCTCAAGATCTCCATCTGTCTCATCCTCAGTATAACCAGCTAAAAACGGGATAATAGTTTAAATATTCTCAAAAATATATTAGAGTTGGAAAAGCCGAAATGTTTGGAAATTCTCAGAACTTGAAAAAAATCGCAGACAATATGAGTAATTTCATGAGATTGAGGCAGAAACTGTGCTTCACTACTTTTTTGATACTCTTGACACTTGCTTCTTTACATTCGTATCTAAATAAGACGAGTATTGAAGCAGCACAAGTAGCACCTCCTAGCGAGATAATTAGTAGAATTCCTCTAAATTGTTACCAATTTCCCCGCCTGATAACGATACTTGTACTGTTTTAGTTATTCTCAAGTAATTCACACGCTTGTATGAAAAAGTAATGTAGATAAGTCTTTGGCACACTTTTAAAAAAAGACGCACTTTTTTTAAGGTCACATTGTAGAGAAAGTAAAAGTTCCCATACTTGCGTCATCAAAATCTATTTGATTGTTTGTGGTGATAGTCGTGTAAATTACTATCAAGAGAACTTATATTCCCATCATATTTGAACCGATTTCAGGGTAAGAGTATCTCTTCTTTCATCTAACATCACTCAAAATTTGTTGACATTCACGTTGGATCGGACATGATTTAAAGGAAAAGATGAGAATTATATGCCTAAACATTCAAACAACGGGACATGGCTGCCCTCGTCGCCACCGGCGCACCCAATTCCACGCTACAGTTCAGACTTCAGAGTTTTTGCTGGTATCTAAATTTTCTCGGGCTCGAAAGAAATCTAGTTCACTAAAAACTGAATTATTTTATGAATGTGGGATATGAAAGAACATGAGGGTATTTGTTCGAAACTTTTTCATTTTATTTGAATTTGTAATATATTTGCATGCATAGAAGAATGTGATTAAAAATAAGAAGAATAAATTAATTACTAAATTCATTTATAAAACTACAATAAGTCTAGCTATTTACAATCAAACACATAAAAACCTTGTAGAAAATATTATAAAAATCTTCATTTTTTAATTTTCATTTTATTTGGTTATTTATTCATTTTTTTATTGAAGAAAAATTACACACACAAAAACAAGACTTCCTCATCTTGCATGCCGGTTCAACTGACAATTCTTCATCTATTAATTATATGTAATTATCATCACGATCGTCTTCACCCGTAAGATCTATGACGAGTGGTAATGATGATGGTGATGTTGATGATGATGATCTTGAGCGCAAATGCTCAGTAGCAGTGCGTTCTCTCACACTGTGAGTGGTGACGGTAGTAGCAGCAGCAGCAGTAGTAGCAGCGACTTCCTTCTTCGCTGTATCGAGAAAACGAAGAGCCGCCTCGCACCTTCTGACAAAGCCGAACTATTTGTAGTCTGAAAAAAGAAATGATGACGTGCATAAACATATTTGTTTAAACGATATTCATTCTTTCAGAATACGAAAATGAAAATTAACTTACTCATGAAAACGTGAGTAGTTGGGAGCAATTATGGCTCCCCCGATAGCCTCCCCCTACTCCTCTGCTATTTACCTAGACGTCTGGCACCGACCGGCTGGTGGTTGGGCCTTGCCTCGCTCGATGCTTGTGTTTTCTCGATGTCTAGGACTGGAACATAAGTAGTAGATGGACAAAATACGGAATTTTGGTGAGTGGTATACTTGTGCAGGGTGAATGGAGTTTCGTAGACTGTATGGCGCCATATTTAAAGCTGTACTTATGGCTTCTTAGATTCTAGACTAGTGCTGAAAGGAATAATTAACTTCTATGATGCTATTTGATTGACTGATTGGTTGATAATAGTAAATGAATAAATATATATATATATATATATATATATATAATAAATAGTAAATACAGTAAAATAATATAATAATATTTTTGAATAAGTAAATAAAATAATAGTAATATATAATGATATAATATAATAATAATAGGCGTAGGGATGTGGCCACCCCATCGCCCGAGAGCTCCGACTCTTGCAGTCAGCCGCGTTGCTTTGGGCTAACTCCCCAATGCAACGAATTATGCGGTTACGACACAAGTATCGCGCAGTGCCACCCACAATAGGCCTCTCTCGGATGGAGGCCATGGTTCAGTTGGGAGTGGCAATAGGAACGAACCAAGGCGACGACCAGGCAATGGCCCGGACAAACGCAAGAACATGGATTTAAATGGTCGGACCAACTCAGGAGGGACCTTCTTACCTGTTGGCAAAGAAGCTCACGAGCGCGGAGAGGATTCATGAAGAGGTTACATGACCGTTGGGCCAATATGCAACCGGAATATGCTCATAAAACGCCTCAGTATCTAAGAGATCTGGTATCCTTCTTGCGAAAAAACGGATATGAAGCTCTTTATCAACAGGAAGAGGAGCAACATTCTCCAGAGAACATTCCACCCGTTCCAGCAAGACCACCTTTGCAGATAGCCGATAATGCCAACATGAGAAGTAGGAGATCTGTCCACCAAAAAGTCTTCCTCAGGATGGACAAATTAGTTGAAACTGATACTGCTCTCCGCGATTTGCTCCCCGAAGATGTTCATATCTGGAATATGAACTGTGTACTTTACGAGAAGGCGGTCTCCCTGCTTAGCGACGATAGTAGTAACGATACTGCGGTACGTCTGAGTAAGACACGCTAGCGTATTGCACAGCTTCAGTTCAAAATTGAAACGGCGAGACGGCATGCATCAAATGTTCAGTGTGTGATTAGCTACATAACATCAAATAAAAAGTTCACTCCAAAAGTTAGGGCACTTGCTCGAAACTTGAGGAAAGCAAACCACACGCTGAACAAGTGTAAACTGTCGACCATCAAGCAGCACTGGACAAAAAAAAAAAGATCTCTTCCAACAGCGAAACAGTGCCTTGAACGGCGAGTCAAGTGGATTCAGGAAAATTCCACCTCTTCTACTAATCCTTCCCGTCTTTTCAATAAAGCGTCATGTGTAGATAAAAATCCGCCTAGTTGATATATCACTCTTCCGTACTTTTGCCAAAGGCAAAGGTTACAAGGTCCAGAGGAAGAGTGTTCACTAATTACTGCTGAAGAAGTGAAGGAAGTTATCGCTAGAACAAAGAACTTTTCAGCGCCAGGGCCAGATAAAATCAACAACTTTTGGTGGAAGAAGTTTACTTCTACGCACCCACATCTAGTTCGTATATTTACTACTTCCTTAAACGGAGAACAACCCGTCCCGCAGTGGCTAGTGGAAGGACGCACGATATTGATCCCTGAGGCCGGAGATTTGTCAAGTCCAAAGAACTACAGACCCATATCTATTTTAAACACCAGCTACAAGCTATTCACTGGCATCCTCAAAAAGAGAGGATATTAACATCTATCGAGCCGGTATGGAGTGTAATAATCGAACAACGTTGATGCAAGAGAGGGCTGGTAGGTTACAGGGAGAACCTGTTAATAGACAGGTGTATTACCCAGGGCTCGATCAGGTATCGACACAATCTGTCCATGGCTTGTATTGATTACCGTAAGGCATTCGATAACACGAACCATGAGCTACTTATTAAGCTCCTTAAGTGCATGGAGGTGTATCCAAAAATAGTGAGATGCATAAAAGAGCTTATACTCTTGTGGCGGACATGATTTGTCATAACATCTGACAAAAGACAAGTGACTACAAGCTATGTCACATATAAGAGGGGGGTCTTTCAAGGAGACTCTCTAATTCCGATACTTTTCTGCATCACCCTCTTGCCTCTGTCTATTGTGCTCCGAGGCAAAAGCTCTGGATACCCATGTGGCTTGCCGAACAGAAGAGAATATAAGGTCAACCACCTTTTATACATGGACGACCTTAAACTCTCTGCTGCCTCAAAAAAGCATCTTAACATCCTTGTAGATGCGGTAAGTAGGTATTCTAAAGCGATTGGCATGAGCTTCGGACTGGACAAGTGTGCCTGCGTCCACCTACACCAAGGGAGACTAGAAACTACATCATCCCATGACGATCAGGATGTTCAATTCATAGGCGGAAATACCATTCAACATCTTGGTACTGGAGAAACATATACATATCTCGAAATACCGCAAGCGGAAACCCAAAATGTGCATAACTTGAAAACGGCCCTTGGAAAAAGGTATCGCTAAATTCTCAAAAAAATTTGGGCTTCCGAATTATCTGGAAAGAATAAGATCCAGGCGACCAATACGCTGGCCGTTCCTATACTGCTCTACACGTTTGGTGCAGTAAAATGGAACGTCGATGAGTTAAAACAACTTGATCGAAGTACACGCAAGATGATGACAATACAACGAAGTCTTCATCCTAGATCTTCCGTACCTCGAATATATCTCCCTCGCGATAAAAGGGGCAGAGGCTTGCTAAGCTTAGAGTGTCTTCATCAAAGATGAATATTTAATTCCAGCGACACTACACATGGCCTAGCATCAATAACACCTATGGTGCTTTAAAGTCGTATACAGGAAGCAGATCATACGCTCCTACTAAAAGAACATGCTGACAAACCCCTTCATGGTAAGTTCTACGGCAGCATACGTAGAGAAGAGCTCTCGATGGGTCTGTCCAACATGTTTCTCAAGTCTGCTGGATTGAGATCGGAGACCGAGGGATTTCTTTTTACGTGTACGCGATACCAACTGCCGAGCGTGCAAGCGAGAGCCAGAAACACTTGGACATGTTCTCAGTGGATGCTCTTAATATGCACGCTACGCGTACATAGAGAGATACAATGCAGCTCTAAAAGTGTTATATTACCATCTTAGGCATTTCTATGGTGTTGATATATTGCCCGTCTTGTCATACGCCCAGGGGGAACTCGAGTCCGTTGTGGAGAATGATCAGTGTTAGATCTACTGGAATTTCTCATTCTCTACCAGTCAACGTATCAGTGCTACGAAGCCTGACATTGCCCTCCAAGATCTGAAGAACAAAATCATTTACGTGATTGAATTTTTGGCACCAGCCGATGGTAATATCACGGCAAAGGATGGAGAAAAACGGGCGAAATATCAAGCACTTCTTTTCGAGCTGAGTAGGCTGTACCAAGGCTACAAAGTCCATCTTATAATTCTGATACTCGGCTGTCTTGGAGGTATGAAAGCTTCATTTATCAGCCAACTCAACAAGATTCCGGCTTGCCAGCGTCAGGCTCATTTCATCGCGAACCAGATGCAAAAGGCTGTTCTCCTGGGATCACTCCATCTGGTCCGTCAACACTGTTCCTCTTAAATTCTACAAAGATTGGTAGCTCTAAAAAAGTATCCAGAGGTGAAACCTTCACCTCCAACTGTCTTGTCTGCCGCGTAAGGTCATCCGCGGCTAGAGACCTGTCTTCAGGGAACGGTGTTGCCCGATGTTATCACGCGTAAATTTCCCGCTCTTGCTTACCTTCTAGGACAAAAGGAGCAGAAGCGGATGACGTACACGTTCCAGTAGCTTTGGGATTGGTTTCTTTGAGGAACCATGACCGAAGCTTCCGGAGCCTACAACTTTTCTAAAATAATTGAATTATCAATTATTAAATTCAATCAATTAAAAAATTGATTAATTAATTATTAAATTGCAAAGTTAAATAATTAAACTTATTTTCTGAAAGAAAAGGAAGATAAATAAATAGATTAGAGTTATGTCCAAACCTATTGAAATGGATTTATTCACCAAGTTTTCAAAAAAAAATACGTCTAATTACAACTAGTAAAACTGGTTTATGATAAGTTGAAAATTGAAAATAGTCTACATCTTAAAGATACATATACTTGAAATTATCGAGTATTATGACGATTATGATTATTACACATCGTCGACGGGGATATCATTTTATTTCATTGAATAAAATCACACACACACACAAAAAGACGCTTTTCTTTCTTCCAAACAAGAATTTCCAATAAGACTTAAAAGTAGAGACATGCAAGTGACGCAGCAACATGCAAACAGAGAGAGAGATACTTGAATACTTATAGATAATAATAAACACGTTTCGCAAAAACATATTTGATAAACTCTTAAAGTAACAGGTAGTTCGCTGTATTAAATGTAAGTATACTATGTGAGATATAAATAGCAAGCTGTGAAGAGCAAGATTGAACACAGGATTTAAGATGTGTATTGATAGCCCCTCTTTTATAATCCCCACGTTGAAACCTGTCTTTAGATTTGTGCAAAACGCTCGTTTTGATTTTTGATTTTTTTTTAAATCATTTTATAAAAATTCGCAGCAATGCGATAATTTTCTACCAGATTTTTGCTAAAAAGACTGGTAAATTACCGCAAAGAAAACCCACTGCACATATGATACAAGAACATAATACAAGACTGACCACACACTTCCGAAGAGGAACTTTGTAACTCTGCTGTGTTCCATCGGAATAGGGTACAGTTTCCTCGCAGACGATAAAGATGTTGAGGAATAAGAGGCGGTAGGCCGTAGCTGTCAAAGTACGTTCCGTGGCCATTTCGGTCAATATAAACCGCAACCCAATGCGATCCATTTTTATTTTGTGGATCCGTGTTGAAAATCAAAGCAGCCGGTCTCATCCACACCTTAACACTAGAAGGACTGGGGTCTGGACCCCTCCTAGAAGGACGGTCGGTGTCCTCAGGACACCGGGGCGTTTAGTGACCAAATCGTGACGGAATATGTGGATTTAAGAATTCCGCCAATGGTATTAATACCTTCTCGTGGACTGTGTGGATTTCTGGTCACATGACTAATGGTAGCGTGGGTACGGTCATAGTCAAAAAGGATGCATGTACGAAGAAAATCAACAAAAAGTGCGTTTTTGCGTTATTTATTTGTATTTAAGAACGCAGAAGAAAATCAGAAGAGAAACGTGACATGCATACATTCTTTTCACGGTATGTATAAAAATTAGCAAGTCTATAAAAGTAAATAAAGAGTCAAGAACAATAAACATGCAAAGTAATCAATTTATGTAAATGTCAGATTTTCAGCACAAAAAGCCTTAGAAACGTCAAACAAGTACAACTTTGAAACAAAGTAAACAAAAACAATACAGTTTTTTCAAAGCGCCATGGTGGATGTCCGAAGGATGGCTCGCTTTCTTCACTTTCGAAAACAGCCGTTATACTGAGGACACCGCCAGTGCTTCTAGGTAGCTGGTTCAATATCGCCGGTTCAAAAATCGATATCGATGTGAAACTTCGGGAATGTGTATTTTAGCCAACTTTAGAAAAAGTCGGGATCGAATTGACCGAAATTTTCACTCAAATCCGAACCACAGCGTTTTTAAAACACAAGGTGTCCTGAGGACACCGCCCGTCCTTGTAGGTAGCTGGTTCAATATCGCCGGTTCTAAAATCGATATCGATGCGAAACTTGGGAAATGTGTATTTTAGTCAACTTTAGGAAAATTCAAGGTCGGAGAGATCGAAATTTTTACTCAAATGCGAACCAAAGCGTTTTTAATACGCAAGGTGTCCTGAGGACACCGCCCGTCCTTCTAGTGTTAAGTATCCGATCCGCAGAGAATACACCAGTCGTACGTCGTGGTATTGCTTGAAGTGCTCGAAGAATCTGAAGGCTATCCATCTCTATTTCCAGGACTGCCAAGTCGAGGCAAATCCGTTAAAGGGTTATTTACCTCGCTCGCATTCTGATGGATTTTTTTAACAGAAATTTGTATGTTGTCAGCGACCATCCTCGATGTCACCGCCGTCTCATGATTTTCAGTTTTAAAACAGACATTTTTTTCAGTATACCGTGACGTGTGATACCTCGGAGTGAAATATCTTCTCGTCTTTCACTTTGAAGCCAGATTTTAGTTTAGTTGCATTATTGACACCACATGTAATACATTTTCCTTTTTTCACACCATGATGAAAACAGTAATATTGACTGGTTTCCAGTTTTTTAAAAGTTCGACAGGTTAATTCCTCCAGATTAATAATCTGTCTACTCATAATATTTTGCAAGAGTGCAGCTTTCTCCCGGCCACGGGTAGGGATTCGACCAGCTGATTTTGTGACATCGCGAAGATTCGAATGTGAAAAATTCGTAGGAGTATCTCCCTCAAACCACTCGATTCCATGCAAATAACAGGTGAGCCAGTTATTTTGTTGTTTCGCATCGCTACAGAGATCCGAGAAGGTGTAAGATGGTGCTGCTATCCAATGTCCGATAAAGTTATGATCCACTGCAATGACGGCCACTTTTTTTGCAATAAATTTATTTTCAAGATCGCGAAAGCCTTGAATATCAATCCCGTAGTCCATATTATTCTTCGCACAATTAAAGTCTTGCTGATAATGCGTTCGAAGAAGACGGCGGTGACAAAGAGTTGCGTGTCGCACACAAGTGAGTAACCACGTAACGAAACAACCGATTTGTAAGCCTACTTTTGAGGAAATGAAAGATGGTCGCTGAGTCCTAAAAAAGACGTATATATGATAACGCATAGTGACAATTTTTCACACAATTGTACAATGCTAACACAGCTTCGTTTTGATAGATAACGCCGTAGTTATAAAAAGGTACTCATTGCCTGTCCAAACCTGTCCTTAGTAAACACAGGTGTACATTAGAACGCACCTCTATTCGTAGACTTCCATGTTTCACGAGATTCCAGTCAAATTAACAATTTGCAGAAATATCAGGGGTAAGATCAAAAGCAAACAGGACGAATCCTTCCAGGTAATCGCTTTTATCGATGTCATTACCCTCATTAAGAAAGTGAATACCAGTGCCAGAGAAAAGAGCCTGATAAGCATGAACGTAAAGTTTTTTTTTGGAAAAATGCGGCTGCAGAGGTTTCGAAGGTATTTGTGTACCATCGACGTAAAGAGATAAGAAATTAATTTTGTAATTTTGAAAGATAAATGGATGAAGTGCTCTACTCCCATTGAAAGCTCTGTTCTCTACGAATCGGATAATTATTCTCTTAGGTAGCTGTCTAAGAATAACATTATCAAGAGTTTCTCCGTGAATACCGCCGTGTAAAGTGAGCGCTTTTACCTCCACTCTTGTTATCGGATGTTTTGCTGTTCCTTGTGCTAGAGCTTTTGCGTGTGCTAGTAAAATTCCGGGACGTATTTTTGAACGAAGAACAAGGGGCGATGCTTCCAAAATGTGTAAACTGCATGTCTTGACAGGATCCATTAGGCAAAAAGCATTTTTCGTACGTACGTGTCGAAGACGCATCTCGACTCCAATGAGAAGAAATTTGTTTTGATTGAAAATGTCGCAATGCAGATGACCGATTAGATCTATTGTTCTGCCTGCACCAAAATAATCCCGACGGGTATCAAAGCCTGTATCTTCGCTGGAAAAATCTTCCATTTTTCCTGCAGTATATACAC
This sequence comes from Andricus quercusramuli, assembly GCA_932178445.1. Classification (NCBI taxonomy): domain Eukaryota; kingdom Metazoa; phylum Arthropoda; class Insecta; order Hymenoptera; family Cynipidae; genus Andricus; species Andricus quercusramuli. The sequence goes on from CAKNXH010061237.1 coordinate 15,155, forward strand.
GCCAGAGAGCGGAAGTCAGATGGCTCTTTTTTGCAGCTGGTCCATAATTGAGCAATGTTTCGAGGTAGGCTCTGTACGCGTATGCGTTGTTTGGAGGAGAAACGAGTTTTTGATTGAAATATACGTCCACCTGATTGAACATCGAGTGAAGTAAGTTGTTTATCACGGTCACACTTTTCAGATCGGCTGCATTTGCAGAAGTTTTTGTCGGTGCTTCCAGCTTGACGCGTATACTGAGCATTGTATGAGCGAGATCTATATATTCTTCGCCGTGGCCTGGAATGACAAACTCTATCGGTGAATCGTCGGTCAGTGATGAAACGGGCTAAAATGTGAGTGTAAAAATGACATCATATATAATCTACTTATTAGCCGCCAAAAATGTCCGAAATTGAACGACGTTTTCCTGTGCTAGATTTACGCTTTTGTTTCTTCTGTGTTTTCTTATTTTTCTTCTTATGACTACTATTGATTCTCTTTTTAGATTTCGCATTTTTCACCCCTTTCTTCTTCTTTGATTCACGTGTTGTACAAACTCTCTTAACTCCACCTATATCTCACCAGCCAGATCTTGTAACTCGTAAACGTATGGGATTTGTCTACGACTCGTTATTACTCGCTTTATCTTAAAAATCTCTTCTGTCCATCCAGTTTCATAACCTTTCGCAAAGACTTTTTACCACGTAAGGCTTTTCTACCGTACTTTCTTTGAATATTTAATCGCGCATGTGCTGCGTTTTCCAAAGTCACCTCTGATGGTCGCATTCCTATACTGGAATGCCGTACGTCATTATAGCCCTGTACAAGTTGGTGCAAAACACCAATGTAACGATGAGTATTATTATGAGTAAAATAACGCCACATACGTTCTTTTAGTGTGCGAATAAATCGTTCGATCACAGCAGCCTTAACATTTGGATCACGTACAGCACGAAATTTTATACCCCGTTTTGATAAAAAATTTTGAAAACCTACACCGAGAAATTATTTTCCTCTATCGCTCTGAAGGCAGATGCGAGATCGGTTTCCACTTTTCTCGAGAATACACTCAAGAGCCCTTCTCACTTCATTCATAGATTTATCTTTAAGAGGCTCAACCCAAACTCATTACCACTAATACTGCCTTCGTCGTCTTCTGTAATTAGTTAGTCATGAAGTCTAGACGATTATTTGAGACTACGCCGACTACCTGTCTCTCTCGGAGAGATTATATTTTCTTTCCAGCATTCTCTATTTCCGACAATCTCTCTAGTCATGCCGATTTCACGAAGGATCATGGCAAACTGGTCTCGCCCCACCGGTTTCACCTTTTTTCTCAACCTCAATGCATCGTTTATTAGATAACTAATATTTGCATTTTTTACAGATTTACCATCTATAAAGAGAAAACCATGCGAATCCCATTTTATTCGTGTTCGTAAATCTGGTTCACAAAGTCGTTGGATTAAAGTAATTCCTTTATTTTTAAAAGTTTTTGGAATAGTTGCAATAATATTATCAATATTTTTTGAATAATCTTCCACCTCATCATCATCATTATCATTATTATTATTCGCGAGACCTATTTTTTTATCTCTTCGATTATCCTGCTCTTTATTCGGTTTTTTATGCTTCCATGTTTCCTGGGGGAAAAATAAAAAATCTTGTAAAACTTTTTTATACATTTTTCCATTTTTCACGCTCGTCTTTCAAGAATGGTGAATTTAATATTTGAATCATTTCAGCATCGAGTCTGGTCATAATATTACCTGGAGTTTGGGTCGTATTCTTGAGATTGGGAACTTTGTAGTTAGCACTAGAGAAGATATTATCTGCAGGATTCATCGAAGAAGCGTGCGCTTTTGTATTTCCGGTATTAGTCTCTGAGCCGAAACCTTGTTGTAGAAATTTTTCTACCAGCTCGCATGGCACCAAACCCATTATTCTCGAATAATCGATGATTTTTAATTAAATGGAAAAGGGATTCTTACTCTCGTGAATTAGCTGAGCTGAAAATGTTTGAGAGCAGACTACCGATAACCGGTGCGAGTAATAATGGTGAAAATCCACCCTTCTGAATGATGAAGCATTTTTTATTTTTCCAAGTACCCTTCGATGCTGCCAATTTTCTTAAAGTATGTTTATGCTTTTTTATTTTGTGTTTTCCATGTGTTTTCAAATGTATTTTCAAAGCCTGTATTAGCTTATCGTCAGGCGATCTCACGCGTCAGGCCACCGGCGCCGGCCGATGCTGTGAAAATATAATTGCCATTTGCCTCAAACACTTAATATCTCACGAAAATAACAAAAAGATGGAGAAAAAAGAGCGTACAGTTTATGGTGGTTTTAATCAGTCAAACACTTTTCAATTTGAACAACTAAAAGCCTTTACTCATATACTCTCGCACGCAAGGAGGGTTTAGGAAAATAAAAAAATATCCTATTAGATGAAAGAATTTTTTATTTCGGTTTCAGAAAAATGGTTGCAGATAACAGTTTCAACATTTTTTATAATAAACTCTTGTTATATTTCCATTTAAAATGCATACACATGCTCTCTCACATACTACTACTACTACTATATATATACACACACACACACACACACAAATGCAAACGAAGAGAGATATACACGCATACTCATACTTGTGATTGGTAATATTAAATGAAGACTCACATTTTTGAACATTGAAAATCATACAATTTATCGTTGAAATTTTGCCCGAGTTATTGATTAAATACGAACAAAAAATTCTACAAAGTATTATCATAAACATATGAAAGACATATTTTAAAGTTAGATATGTGGACAGAAGGTACGAAAAAACTTTTTGACTGTCATCAGACCTTTTTTAACATTTTATACAGATTATCTTCCACTTCGTTTGTAATTTGAGTATTTAAAATACATGTTAGTAGTATAGCAAAGCGGGTTCTGGACCACTTACCGACCGAGCAGGT
>CAKNXH010061237.1:28094-55309 GCA_932178445.1 Andricus quercusramuli
ACCTGCTCGGTCGGTAAGTGGTCCAGAACCCGCTTTGCTATACTACTCATGTTATTTCGCCAAATACAATTTCAAAATGTGAATTTACAAACTCCGACGGTAATTTGGTCTTTAGTTGCTGCTTAAAGTAATCAAATTTAACATTCACAATTTGACGCACAAATTCACTGGATGGCCTGCGCATTTTATCTGCCAAAAAATAAGCACTCAACTCTTCCACGAAAATATCCTGGCAGGGCTTGACATTCGATGAAACCCGTTCCATACTTCTGATGTGTTCATCAATGCAAATAAAAGTGTTAAAGAGGCTTTGGAATGTAGGTGCTTCAAGAACAATGCCAACGATCCTCCAAGTAGGAACAAACGAGATCGAATTTGTGTTGTAATTTACGACATTTATAACGATTGAAGGAGATTCCATGAGATTTATTGTCCCAAAAATCGTATGACTGGTTCAAACGATCCATCGGTTTGAATTTCCAAACCAAGAATAACCTTTTTCGAATAAGAGTTATTCAAGTCGTATATTGTTGCAAGAATCAGAGGTTGACGATGTGAATATTTAGCTTTTTTCACTGTTGCACTTTCAGATGATGACATATCTGCACGGAAAATTCGTTTTTTTGATACACTTTCCACTATCAAATCTTGTGAGGCTTCAGTATGGTTCACGGTAGATTCCATCGTCTGATGTGGAGACTGCGACATGTTATATGTTGAAATTTCCATATTATAACTGATGATTGCGTCCTGCGTGGCCGTTTTTATAGCTCACACATGGGAGCTTACTCGGATGGGGTAGTCTAGATATGACGTCACATGTTTTCAACCAATAAGAATAGCTTCACTTGAGAGAGAGAGAGAGAGAGAGAGAGCGAAGCACGTGGTGGATGTATAAATTCCACGCATGCGTTTTAACCTGATTTACATACGTGTGAACAGGAACATATCTAGTTTGACAGTGAATATGAATACTTCCAATTGATGATTCGAATAAATAGTTAAAATATACTTGAATTTCCTCAAATAATATGAATTAAACATACTCGTTAAATTATTTTCATCATTTTCCCATGGATAGCATAATTCAGCGTATTGATTGAAGGAGATTTTTTTCCTACACTGTTAAAAATCCCCGCATAAAACTTCCACTAAATGCATTGGAAGTTTACTTCCGAAATGTAGCGTAGCGCTACAATACATAATGTTGTAGTTTTCAACTGCAACGTATCATGCAGCGATACATGGGTTGGATGAGACGCATGCGCACAATTCAACGTCCGGATACAATAAGGGGAAGAACGCTTGAGAACGCGAAAAAGTATTGTCCAAACGTCTTATGATATCCAAGTTCTAAAGTTAAAAAAAAAAAAAAAAAATGTATGGCATTGTAGAGAATAACAAGACGGAACTTTTTTCTATTTTAAGTGTTTCTTTCCGATGTATATTTTTAATAATATAATTGAAAAAGAGATGGAAGAATTTCGGCAAATTCAATTATTTTTTAAAACATAAATCGTCTCCACTTTGACAAATATTATTGAAACTATTTGAAATTTGGTACACATACACCTTATACCCTAGCGAAGCCTACAAAATGAAGAAAAAAGGTAAAAATGTCAATTGTTTAATAATAATTAATTGCAAATGGAGAACTGACGGTAAGCACGTTTTTTTAGCTTCGGCGAAGAAAAGTATCAAGGGAACTTTGGAGTTGAAACAACTTCCAGTGAGATATTTGTTCCTTACTCTTGGAGGAAGATTTCTGGAAATTTTTAGATCGATTCATTGAAAATTGGCGGAAATATCCATTTTGTAAGAAAGCACGCGACGTAGTCTACGATTGCATCGTTAGCAGATTCAAGCGCTTCTCAACGTTAGTACTCTCGCCTCTCTCATAAATTAAACTTTGAAAAAAACCTGCTCTTTACATTAATTAATAGAAAATTGACTGCCTTATATTTTTGGATATTTGGCTGTTTTTATTCAAGTCTAAAATAACTGAAAAGAGGAAAATTTGTTCTTCGCAAGTTGTTTATTCCTCATTTATAAAACATATTGTTACAATTGCTTATAGTCATTTCTGATCATTTATCATACATTTTTTTGAACATTATCACATAGGAACATTAAAATTAGATACTCTCTTTATTATTTCTAAATATTTTTATGCTATATCACAAATATAATCACCTTTTCTTGCCAGATTATTACTTATCAGGGATTTTACTATTTTCTTAAATTTATATAATTATATAATATTTCGGTGTAGTTTTTCGGATGAGTAAATTCAGAAATTTGTCATAAACATTTCTTTACCGTTTTATCACAGGAAAATTAATATTATTTACACATTTCATTATTGCTAAATCTTTTTTATGCTACATCACAAATGTTATCACTTTTTTGTTGACAGATTAATTATTATCTATTACGTGTGAGAAAATGGCTTTGAATCCATACATAAAGTTTTAACATATCTTTTAATTTATACTTCTGATAAAATAAGTCTTACAAAAATAATTTAACAAAAAGTTATTGTGTAAAAAATTTATTATTGTTTGGAGCAATATTTTCTTAGAATAATACTACAAAGTTGCGGTGTTTTCTAAAATTTTCAAACTTCTTTCAACTTTTTCCTTGAAGTGAGGTCATAAATAATAGAAGTTAACATACATACTTTTTCAGTCAATTAGTTATTGTTTATAACTATCTTCTCTGAAAATAGTGCTAGAAAGATGAATTTTTTCCCAGAATTTCGAAATTTTCTCAGTTTTGAACAAATAATAAATAAACAACAAAGAGAATAATTTAAAAAAATATTATTTCCAAGGAAAACGATGTCTTACAACAAAAACAAAGAATGGAATTATTAAGAGTAGTTCAGTAAATAACCTGTAAAAATGTTGTTTTAAAATATAACATGAAGTTTATTGTAGACCCTGAAATGAAAATTCGTAATTGCACACTTCTTTTTCTCCCCCCCCCCCCCCTCTCTATGTCATAGAGAAAACAAATCAGTCATTTTTACGTTTTTATTTAAGAAAAAAAAACTACAAAATTTCAGAAAAACCGCAACTTTATAGCATTACTCTGAGTGAAGAAAGTGATAAAAAATAATAGATTGCTTGAACAAATATTTTATTTATAGTAATTGATTATTACCTCACTTAAACTGAAAAATTCACTTTTAAATCACTTTCACACACGGGGTCCTTTAACGAACTTTAATTTACACGTCTAACGAAAATTTTAGAATTTATTGAATAATTTAACATTTCAATGTGTTAATCATTATATTAATTTGAATATTTTAAATATAATTAAGATATCATTCTTGCATTACCTTGTTCCAGCAAGCTTTTGTCACATTTCTCTTCCACTTGCTTCAGTTGCGAAGCCTTTTACGGCCTACTTGAAGTTCTGACATAATTCAAATACTTGAAAATAACTAAAAATTTCTAATCATATTGTTTTACAGTGACAAACCGAAAAATATAGTATTCGATTTGATCTAATCAATTAGAAAGCGATCTGGACAGTCCGGAACCATTTTGACACTGAACCCCTTTCACAGTGGAAATTTCAAAACAAAGGCACTAGACGGTTTGTTTACATTTTTTATTACTGAAACGAAGGAAACAAAATGAGGGGTGGAACAACTTGCGGAGCACAAATTTTCCTTTTTTCAGTTATTTTACACTTAGCTTAAAACGAGTCCTTAATATGAGAGCGTAAAGGCGAGAGTACTGACGTTGAGAAGCGCTTGAATCTGCCAACGATGCAATCGTAGACGACGTCGCGTGCTTTCTTACAAAATGGATATTTCCGCTAATTTTCAATGAATCGATCTAAAAATTCCCAGAAATCTTCCTTCGATAGTAAGGAACAAATGTCTCACTGGAAGTTGTTTCAACTCCAAAGTTCCCTCCATACTTTTCTTCGCCGAAGCTAAAAAAACGTGCTTACCGTCAGGTCTCCATTTGCAATTAATTATTATTAAACAGTTGGCATTTTTGCCTTTTTTCATTGTTTTATAGGCATCGCTAGGGTATAACGCGTATGTGTACCAAATTTCAAATAGTTTCAATAATATTTGTCAAAGTGGAGACGATTTATGTTTTAAAAAATAATTGAATTTGGCGAAATTCTTCCATCCCTTTTTCAATTTTATTATTAAAAATATACATCAGAAAGAAAAACTTTAAATAGAAAAAAGTTCCGGCTTGTCATTCTCTATAAGGCCATATATCTTTTTATTCAATTTTTTCAACTTTAAAATTTGGATATCATAAGACGTTTCGACAATACTTTTTCACGTTTTCGAGCGCTCGTCCCCTTATTGGCTTATTGTATCCGAACACTCAATTTTCGACTTATAAACGCTACATTACATGTATTGCAATTTCGGCATTGCAATACCGTGTTTGCAATTTTGGCTTACGCTTGTGTTGTAGAAGTGTTGGAGAATTCCAAACATTTTTAACAGTGTAGATACCACTGTGATACAGGTAAATAGAGAGGGTGGCGGTACAGTGAAGCTGAGATATTCTGCAGACAATCTCTACAGACTCGCTGGTGCTGAACGCGTAAATGTTTGTGAGCTATTTAGATAATACTATATCGTTTTTAAAATCTTTTTTAAATTCAAAACATTCAACTGTGGCAAAACATATATGATATTATCGTTTGTTTGCAAACTTTACCACAGCTTTTGTGTCTACATATTTATGACAAGCACTCCTCGAATTCCATATCAAAATAGTTAATCCGTCTTTCTAGGTACCTGCTGTACAAACCCAGGCCAGACTGCAGTCTAGACGGTCAGCTTGGTGATGATTATGATACTTGTATTGTATTATGCGAGGCGACCATAATAAAGATTTCCATGTATTTGCAGAGTATATAACTTCTTCTGGTTGGTCAGAATGCCATTCCTAATAGGGTTTCTCAAAATGCAGAAATTGTCTACATTTCCCTCTACTTTGGAATTTTCTTGAAAATGATAGGTAGTTCTTGTAAACGTCTAATTCCATCCAACTACAGCATGTACCTCTGGTGTTTTGACATTACCACCCTTCCCAGTTTCAAATGATGATGTGCCGATGATTAATGCAACACCACCATCATCAGCAGTGCCCACGGATGCAGTAAGACCATCGGCTCCCGACCGATCGGTAAGTTGTAAAATATTTCATTTCTATATCATGACACTTTTTGAATTTAGGGGTGTATTAAATTATTTCAAAATCGTATTAAAAATCTTGAGTCCGATGGTTTAATCTCAAAATCAAGTTAATCAAATTTTAGGAGAATCTCAAATTAATTTGCAAAATGCAAAATAAAAATCTATGTTATGTTTTTGAGATAGTTTTGCAGTGGGAAATAAATGCTATGGAGTGTGAAATTAACAAATGAATAATTATTCATAATTATTAATAATCAATAATGATTAAAAACAATTTAGAAGTAATAACGAATAATAATTAAAAACAACAAATAATTAATGATAATGAATAGCAATCAATAATTGAATAATCATTACCAACAATCAATAATTAATAATAATCAACAACAATGAATAATTACTAATAATCAATAACAATCGATAATTAATTACTGAATTAATAATAATAATCCACGATTATTGATAACTAATAACAATCAATAATTACTAATAATTAATAACAATCAATAAGTAATAATCACTAACAATGATCGATAATTTACAATAATAAATAACAATCAATAATTGATAATAATTACAAATAAATAATAATTGCTGATAACTAATAACAATCGATAAATAATAATAATTAGTTATAATCCATATCATTAATAATAATGAATAACATTCAATAATTAGAAATAATTAACAACAATCAATATTTGACAATAATTCATAACAGTTAATAATTAATAAGAATTAAGAACAGTAAATAATTAACAATATTTCATAACAATCAATAATTATCAATAATAATTAATAATTACTAACAATTATTAGCGTGGTATGGCCAGCGGCCATACCGCGCTGAAAAAACTAGTTCTCGTTAGATCACTGAAGTTAAACAATGTTGGGCGCGGTTAGTAATTGAATGGGTGACCATTCGGGAATAATACTACTGCGTGCTGTTGGCGTCGTGGGTGTGGTGAGCCCACACTTGTAGTTCTTTACTACAAGAAACTATCCACCTAGAAACACTACCCGAATCGGGTAGTGTCACGCCTAACCCGAAAGGGAAAATGGCTTAATGGTATACATACATACATACATTAAAAATGAATAATTAATAGTAGTAATTATTATTTTTTAAATTAATTAGAGTATATATGTATATCCTGCATGCAGAAGTCAATCCCTCTACAAGAATGCATATTCAACGAAGGGAAGGAGGGAAAAAACGTCGTTTGAATAATAATGATTATCATCAAGAGCCAGATAATGATGATGATAATGATGATGAAGGAAATCTTGCACACACGCTTGAGGACCATGAAACACATGATGATAGTCGTCTTTCAAATCAGGGTGGTGAAATGCCTGAAAATTTTTAATTTTTAATTATAAGCAAAGGATAGAAACATTACCCGCGTTTTAATCTAGATGGTACGGAGATAGAGTTGCGTTTCCGGTATAATCCCGATGGAACAGTTTGCCCTATCGAGTGGCTCGAATCTGCGGTTAAAGAGCTTTTTCAATATTTAATAACACCTTATGCCCCTCTCGATTTTATTGGTATCAAATTCATCGCCGACAGTTTTACACAAGACGACGCAGCGTTATCTTTTCGTTACGTACGTAATTGTCACTTTGAAGACCTCTGAAATTTAATTTTCATCGTAACACAGAGTGTCGCAGAGTTTAAGATTTTAACGATAGAGAACCGCGATAACCGCCAGAAGGATGTCGTTTTTTTGAAATTGAAAAATTTCAAAAATACCTCATGTGCGAACAAATTTCCATTATCGTTTCTGATTTTAAAACTTTCGCTGACGGCATATACCCAGCTTTTTTCGACGGCACACGGTATTTTATCGGGGTTGGTCAAATCCCTTTGCATAGTGTACATTTATTGTATGATAGCGACAGTCCTCATTATCATGCAATTTTAAACTTGCCAGGTGCGGCTTCCAATCGTAATTTTTGTATACCTTGTAACAAAGCTTACCAAAATATAACTAGCCACAGATGCTCGCAAAAATGCGGGGCTTGTTTTTTCGCAACCGGAATGTGAAAAAACCTCGATGAAGCACATATCGTGAGGATTGTTTCAACCATCATAAAAGAAGTAATTCTTATTCCTCTGTAAAAAGAGTTTGTGATGTATTACGAATGTGTGATGTGTGCTCGCGACTGGTCGACTTATCAAAGGATAAAAATCACAAGTGTGGTTTTTCTTTTTGTAGAACATGTGGATGCAATCGTGAATTTGATCATGATTGCTACGTGAAAACCATAAGTCACGATTCAGGGGTAGATAAAACGAATGGCCCAGTCATATTTATCTTTTATGATTTTGAAACACAACAGAACAAAACAGTCGAGGGATGCGATTCGGTTAACGAACATGTAGTTAATCTCTGCGTAGCTCGGCAGGTCTGCTCATGGTGTATCACTGAACAGAATATCAAGAAACCTTGTAGACACTGTGGGTTGATTCGCGAATTTGTGTTTGATCGTGACGATTCCGTACGTGACTTTGTAGATTCCACTCTTCGTCCGATAGTAAAATTTTAAAAAATAATTTGTATAGCACATCATTCTAAAAGTTTTGACGCGCAGTATATCTTCGAACATTTAACAGAATATGAAAATTGTCAAGAAACAGATCCGGATCTCATTTTATCAGGTACTAAAATGATCTCAAAGCGCGTACATCACACAATCTCTATAGATAGTTTGAATTACTTTCAGTTACCTCTTAGCGCACTTCCGGTATCGTTTCGGTTAGAGGGAATAGGCGTATTTAGTTCTGCGTGGAAGAAGGGATGACAGGAGCTCGTAGAAGCAATAGGCGCTGAATGTTGTTGAGATAACTTACATATTTGCTGAAATCCACTACACTCCACTACACTACAACACTCGTACCGGTCGACCGCACGTCCGCGTTGGATGATACACGACGAGTAATTGAGCGGAGTAGACACGCGGCAGTCGATGGGAGGGACCTCGACGGCCCTCCTGTGGCGCCCTCTACTGGAAAGGAGCCGAAACAAAACAAGGCGAAAAAAAGGAACATTTCCACATCTCCTTTATACACCGGAAAATAAAAATTATGGTGGACCTCTTCCAGCAATTAAATTTTATTCTCCGGGTAAAATGTCGAAAAAAGCTCGGAAAGAATTTTTAAATTGGCGCGAGGAGAAAAATAGTGATCCTGAGTATGAATTTAATTTTAGGGAAGAGCTTGTTTCGTATTGTGAGAACGATGTAGATATTTTACGTTGTGCATGTATTGCGTTTCGTAAAATATTTCTCGAATGTGGAAATGTTTGTCCTTTTACAGAGGCCCCTACGATTGCATCGGCTTGCAATCGATTCTTTCGGAAGCATTTTTTGCGAGAAAATATGATCGGGATAATTCCGAGAGGTGGCTATAGGTGGGGTATTACCCAATCCAGCGTTCGTGTCGAATGGATGTTATCTATGGAGCGCGATTTTGATATTTTTATTCATCACGCTGGTAGAGCTCGAGAGCATCGTCTTCAAGAAGGCCCTATAGTAGATGCATTTTTGAAGATGAAGCTACAAGAACTCGTCGCGTTTCCGAATTTCATGATTGTTCTGAAATGGTTGCAAGCTCTGCGATCCCATTGACAGAGATAAAAAAACTTGCAAATACTGGAGAAACCACGAATGACAGATACGAAAAAATACGTGCGCGCTCGGATAAAATAAAAAGATACGGTTATGAACTCACAGAGATATGGGAATGCGAGTTCAATCGCCTCAAAGATACGGACTGAAATCTCGAAGATTTTTTGAATAACCATCCTATATTAAAAACTAATAAAGTATTAAATCCTCGCGATGCATTTTACGGTGGTCGTACAGGGAATATGAAATGATTTACAAGGTGAAGGATTGGGAGATCATCGAATAGAAAGATGTTTGTTCTCTGTATCCGTACATCTCGAAAGTTGGAAAATTCTCTGTGGGTCACCCAACCGTATATGCAGGGTGAGGAGATTGTAAGAAATTTACAAGTCCTGATTTTGATCTTACAAACGTCGAAGGTTTAGTTCTTCGTGCAGTTTCACCGCCACGGAAACTTTATCATCCTCTTTTGCCGGTTCGTTTACACGAGAAACTCATGTTTTCTCTCTGTCGCACATGTTGTGAAACTCTGGAAAGGGAGAGTGTTCGCATGAAGATGAGTCACAACGTGTGTTGGAAGGTACATAGGTTTCCGATGAGTTGAAAAAATCTGTGCAATTGGGTTACAAAATTGTCGATATTTCAGAAATATGGCAATATGACGTAGTACAGTATGATCCAATCACGCACAAGGGAGGTCCTTTTGCAGGACATATTAATATGTTCTTAATGATCAAACAGGAGGCAAGTGGTTGGCCATCATACTGTATTAATGAAGTTCCAACGATCGAATACATTCATCAATATGAGTTGGCGGGGAGTATTAAGCTTGGTCGTGAAAAAATTATAAAAAATCCGGGTTTGCGGTCCGTCGAAAAACTGTGTCCTAACTCCTTCCGGGGTAAATTTGGACAACGTAATAATTTACCGCAAACAGAAATTGTACGCACGCGAGAGAAATTATTACGTCTCCTCTCTAACCCAGAAATCCAGGTTAAAGATGTCATGCCTGCAAATCAAAGCATGTTGTACGTTTGTTGGATGTACAGGGAAGAATCCACTACCCCAGCACCTAATACAAACGTAGTAATGGCAGCGTACACCACTGCTCAGGCACGGTTGAAACTGTATGAATATTTAGAAGAGCTTGATCGTCGTGCCTTATATTATGACATAGATTCGTGCATATTTTTTCACTGGAAAAACCGCTGATGAGTACACTCCACCTGTAGGTTCACTTTTGGGCGACTTGACCGATGAGTTGGAAAAAGATTATGGAGAAGGTGCCTACATACACTCCTTCGTTTCAGGTGGGTCGAAATTGTATGCTTACATAGCTCGTGCGGCAGATGGCACCGAGTCTGCTGTATTAAAAGCTAAAGGCATCACACTAAATTTCGATAACTCACAATTGATCAACTTCAACTCTGTTCAAGATCTCGTAGTCTCCGAAAGTGAAGCTATTCGAATTAACTCTCACAGTACTCGAACCACTCGTTTCCATCAGATTGTAACTCGTAATGAGACGAAAATTTGTCGGGTATCGAATGTGAAAAGGCGTAGGATAAAGAATTATGATTCTTTACCCTACGGATATAAATCCGACTACATACAACTGTTTTTTAGCTATTTATTTAATTATTTATTTAATATATTCTGTATTCACAACCCTGAAGATGCTATGATTCATATGACTAGAGTTCAAAAAAGGTATGCATGAATTAATTATATTGATAAAGGACAGCGATTTCAATCTTATTTTTTATTTTACAGATTGCACTGATAAGACTCCCATCACGCATTACTCTCCTTGTCTGGGCGACGATGAGGATATCAGCGATTGTTCGGCCATAATCTTCGACGACGATGATGACGTAGGATGGTCCAATTCAACGAGCTTGACACCAGCTCAGATAGTTCGGACTGAGAGACGCAGTCTGTTTAGGACGCACCCCTATATTCAACAATCGGCATCTTCACTCGTAAGGTCTTCCTCTCCTCTACCACCACGACACCGTTCTTACCGTTCTTAACATAGACGAGTCACTTCCATCCACATCCCACAGTATATTTGTTCCTGAACCTAGACCCGTCCCAACTTTACCCGTTTATGACGATTTTCCTTTTGATCCACCTCCACCTTACTAGTCTATTTTTCCTGAGAATTTGTAAATTCGACCTCTCTCTCTCTCTTACTCTTATTTTTAATGACTATTTTTATTGTACATATTTGAGTAGTTTTAGTAAAAACGTTTTATACTTTATATATTGTGTATGTGGTTCACTCATTTATCCTCATCCTTACCGAATTAGAAGTAAACTAGAAAGAAATTTTTAATATTAAATTTATATCTTACTTTTTATTTTCCAATTAAAATCATCAAAAGAATCATGAAATTCAATTATTCGTTTCAAAATAAGTCTAGATTTTAGAAACCATTAAAACATATTTTAGTATATTGCGTCACAATCTTTCCGAATCTCTAGCAACCCTACATTAGTATACACTTCCTGGAAATTCCCTCTATTATCTATATATTTCTTATCTGCTATTCCTAGACTTGAGCAAACACGAGTGAGTAGCGAGACGAGGCCCAAGCACCAGCCAGCTGGCGCCAGACGTATAGGTAAATAGCCGAGGCGTTGGGGGTAGGCTGTCATGTCGGGGGAGCCATAGCTGCTCCCAACTACTAACGTGCGCGTTTCTTGGTATGTTGATGTTTAGCATCACTGCCTCTACATCTTTTAAGATATTCCCTAACTCTCCATCATTTGTGTCCCCGTTGACGATATTTTGTCGACTCGTTATCTGAAACGAAGACTGATGAAAAAGTTGTAGCACCAGCAGTTTCAAATTGTCTCGCCGCTGTTACCATCACTGATGTATCTGTAATGAAAAGAATGAAATGAGATTATTGTTTATTGATAAGACACTCCATTCATACACACACACACATACAACAATATCTTTGAATATGGATAAAATAAAAAAAATGGTGAAACAGATATCTCGAAAATTTCGTGGAAAATCTAATGGTTTTATGTGAATTTACTAGGATTTTAACGGCTTCAAAGATATTGCGAAGATTTAAAAGATCTCAAAAAATTTCTAAGGTTCCAAATATTTTTCGCAGATTTCAAAGATTTAAGAATATTTCAAAAATTTCACAAATATTTTTAAGAGGTTAAAAGATTTTTATGACTTTATAGATTTCACAAAGGTTTCAAATATTTCAAAGTTTTCAAAGATTTCGCAGAGTTTTCCTAATTTAAAAACATTTCAAAGATCTCAATGATTTTATAAATGTTTCAAAAATTTCATAAAGATTGTTTTAGTTGAAAAAAAAATTTATTTTGAAAATATTTTCGAAATGTCTAATCACAAATCTACAAATTTAATACTTGCTTAAAATTATTTATACATTTTGGATATTTCGAATATTTTATCTGATTTTTAAGAATTAAGAAATATATTACTGAATAACTTTGTTGAATTATATGCACGCAATTTCAATTTATTTTTTTTTCCATCGAAAAAGAATAGCGGCAATTCTTCCCTCATCTGGTATTTCTGGTTGTTGTTGCTGTTGTTCTTGTTGTTGCGTCTGCTGTTGATGTTGCTTCGGTTATTGTTTCTGTTGATGCTGCTCATTATATGCAGTGTCATCTCTAACCTGCCGGATCGTTTCAGTATATCCTTCTTCTTCGTCCTCATCCTGTGTCTCAGGATGACTTAACAGCGCTGCTGCTATTGTGTCAGCTAGTATCACTAGCCCTTAATCATTTCTGAGAAGGAAATTTCATTTAATACAAGAATATTTTTAAATACGAATAAAATAAAAAATGTGTTGCAGAAAAATATCCCTAAAATCACGTGGAAAATTTAATTGTTCTATGTGAATTTACTGAGATTTCAAAACATTTAAAAGTTTTCAAGATTTTACGACGATCTAAATGCTTTCAAAAAACTTGAAAGATTCCAAACATTTTGCAAAGATCACAAAGATATTAATATATTTCAAAGTTTTCACAAAGATTTCTCAAGATTAAAAAAAAAACACATTTCACAAAGATTTCAAAATATATTACAATGATTTTTATGAAGTTATAAACAAATACTCACCAAACACAATTCTAATTGGATTAGAGTTTCAATCGCAAGGAAAATTTCAACCGGTCATCGAAATTAGGAACAGTTCAGGTAGTGGAATTATCTTCGACTTAGCAACTTGGGTAAAATTCCAACAACACTTGGATATGATAGAATCATACTTCTGTTTCGGGAATTCACCTTACCTCTTATAAACCATTAAATTGGGCAACTACATTGCCGTATTTACGACCGCTCACGGCAACAAGCCGATATGTACTTCTGAGGGATGGCAAGGAGTATAAAGACGAGACTAACAAGGACACGCAGCAGGGTGAGGTTGAGGCCGAGAAGAAAAAGTTGTATAGTCCTGGAATAATTCTCCAGAAGTCTAGTTTCGAAGCACTGAAAAATGTTATTATGTGTACCGATGAAAGCTTCAGAATGATTCAACGATTATTGAAAAACATAGAAGCATTTCAAGATTTTTCAGTTGAAACGATTGTGAATTATTTAGGCTCGGGAAATATAAACTCACCGAATGGGGAATTAATGCGCTAGATAATTAAGTTTCAATCTGCATACTTCAAAAGTCAGGTACAAACAACACTTGAGAAACAATTCGTCGAAATATATTTTCAAATTGTTTTTCTGGAACTGACAACCGTCCTAATTTCATACACCGTTGACGAGGTTGAACTTGTTTTTTTTTCTACACGTAGTTGAATAAATGTCTTTTCTTGAAAAATTAATAAAAACAGATATGGAACTATAATCAAAAATTATGTGCATATTAACCTCCTGTCACATAGAATAGCTTAGGATAATTTAAAGTTTTAATTAGTGAATCAAATATTGTACATACCTTTCAAGTAATTGTAGCTTTGTTTTCATTTGAACACTCGTTTTCAAACCTTGATAGGAAGTGAGATTAGATTAATTAATTTGCATTGTAATTAGTTCTCGCCTTTTTCAACTCGGTAACTTACATCCTCTACTCTTATACTAACAGGGAGGGGGTGGGGCTCCCTGCTCTTTTCGAGGCGGAACATGTCCTTCCATGAAACATCGCAATTCGCACAGAGTGGGGGTAGGCGCCTTCCCCTTTTCCATATGGAAATCTTTGATTCAATCAATTAGGGTAGGTAACACCCCCTAATTACCGCCATTTTGTAATTAGGTGACGCCCCTAGATCAATCAGGAGAGACCAAGCCCCTACTTCACCTCACACTTTGAGATTAGGACACGCACCTCGACCAATCAGAGAAGACCACGCCCCTCTCCTATCCATACTCTGTTTAGGCCACACCTATTGACTAAGCACAGGCCGCCCTATGTCCAAGTGTATCTATTCTCATAATTATGTTTTATAGGCTCCCAAAAAACCACAATTCAACAAATGGGTTTTACGAGTTTTCGTCGCTAATTATGATTTTTTGCGGTTTTCCAATTTGAAATTATTTCTTCTACATAAAATACTACTTTATGCTGATAATTAGATGTTTACATAAATGGTTTGAACAATTTATCATCATTTTAGCAATTTTCTATTAGAATAGAGTTAGAAAGTCGGGTTTTTTTTTTCAAAATTTTCGACTTCTTGTCCAATTTTCTAATAGAGTGAGGTGATACTTAATTAGTTTTAATACACATAATATTGTTTAAGCTATTTATCATTATTGTTAATAATATTCAATTTGAATGAATTTTCAACTATTTGTCTTTTCACTTGATGTGAGTTTATAATTAATTGAATTTAGCAAAAATTATTATTCAAACAAATGATAATTGTTTATAAATATCTTTTTCTTTAATAATCATAGAATCTAGATAGTTGCGGTTTCTTCTGAAATTTTTTACTTTTGAAAGGCTTTTCACTTAGTGAGGTGATAATTAATGCTAGCTTACAAACATGCTTATTTAAACAATTTCTCATTGTTTAAAACTATCGTTTCATAGATTAATAGGTGCTTTTTTCTGAAATCTTTAATTTTCCTCAGACTTTTTAATTATGAAAAAATAATAAGTGAACCTTAACTATAATCATTTTCTAAATAGTATTGTATTGTTTCAAGTGAATTAATTCTGCTCTTTTTCAATGTTAAAAAAAATAATTTAAACAAAAATGCTATCTTAAACAAGAGACAAGAACAAAGAATGGAACAATTAGGAGTAATTTTGAGGACTGGCTCCATAAGTTATTTTCAATATAATCCATGTAGAAAATTTTAAGCATTTCTCAAATATCGGTTTTATTTCAGAAAAATATATTCACAAAAAAGAGAGTACTTAAGATATTATTCTCCCTGTTGTTTATTTATTATTCATTCATAACTGAAAAGGCAAAGCGAAGATAGTTATAAACAATTTCAAATTGCTTGAACAACTATTTTTGTTAACGTGCAATCATTATTACGTCACTAAGTGAAAAGTGGACAAAAAGTTAGAAGTTAACAATTTTTAAAAAATCGCAGTTTCTAGCATTATTCAAAGAAAATATAATTAAGAATAATTAAAAATTGTTTGAACGATTATTTTTGTTAAGATTAATTACCAAGTCACTCTAATTGAAAATTGGACGAAAAAAGAAAATTTTTTGAAAAACCGCGACTTTATATCTTTATTCTAAGAGAAAATGGTTGAAAAAGTAATAAATTGTTTAAAAAATTTATGTGAATATCTAACTAGCAGTATAAAGTAGAATTTGATGTATTAGCAACAATTTGAATTGAAGAAAGAAAGCAAGAGAATCATAATTAGCTCCAAGCAATCACAAAACCCATTTTGTCACTTACGGGGTTTTCCGGGAATACGTGTTTAACTTCATGGGAATTGAACGACCTCTGAATATAATTTTGTTGGAAAAAAATGGATTTATTTTGGTGTTGATTCGAACGAATTTACGGGCAACGTGCATAAAAATGCAAGAAAACAAATTTTCCAATGCATTTTCGGACCACCCTATTGTTTAATGGAGACTGCTGTCTGCACGGAGAAAAAGGGATATTGAAAAGTGGATATTAAAAATGTTGATATTAAACCGTAAGATATAGATATTAAGACACAATATCTAATATCTACTATTCAATATACAAGACATTAAAGGGCAATATTTGCTTATACTAAAAGTATAAAATCTGAGATATTAAAGTTAAATATCCCAGATTTTGCATACTGCGAGCGTGCGAGCCTAAAGTGAAGGTCACTTGCAGTTGCGTACATGTCGCTTGTCATCGCCGGCCGGCCGCGTCTGTTTTTGTGCAGTAAAGCCATGGACGTACGCAAGGTTTTAGAAGATTGGAATTGCGAAGAATCTGTGATAAAACATTCGTCGAAGGTAAGTTTTATTTTTATTTCATTTTGCAATTGCTTATTATTCTTTTATGAACAAATCTTTGAAATTTAACTTTTTTCAAAAGTCAGACATAACCTCAAATTCGAATAATCTATTGTTCATAAAATCAATACAAAATACCTAATTTTGTAAATGATCGCGTCTAGATTCACTTAAATTCGGTGAGCGTGGAGCAAATATTTTCGGGGGGCCTAGGGAAACTCGAAAAAGGTGGCTAGGTTCACCGAAATCCAAGAGCATACCAAAATTTTTTTCGGGGAACCTACACACTTCGTTGTTACGTATGTATAACCAATTTTCATAGAGAAATCTAAGTGTACTTGAAAAACATAGGAATTTATAAGTATAAGTATTTATAACTTCTCTTTCATTTCTTTCCGTTAGCCTGAAACGAATTTTGTTACTGGGAAAAATAGATAAAATTTATCAAGACTGATATAATTTAATAAATACGAATTAGAATAATTTACATTTTTCTCTAACTCGGGATGATTTAAAAACGAAATCTTTGACATGTTGCAGTTCACAAATTTTTCAATTTCCATTTCTGAGTTTGGAATCGTTAGAATTTTAGAGTTTTCAATTTTCAATTCCCTGAAAATGTTAATCGATTGTTTACAACTCTGAAAATTTAATTATTTAATTAAAAACATTAACATTGTAAATTCCTCAATTTCAGCCGTTCATTTGGCTGTCGGATACGAGTTGCACAATTTGACAGCGATTTACGTAAATATTGATGGGATGCGATACAAAATGGAAACGGTCGTCAACTGCCAATTATCCAACCATAGGACAACCAGTCTGGAATTTTGTTCAAAGTAACGTTTATAAAATTTATACTCAGTACAGATTGATAGCAGCTATCAAGCAGACGCTGCAGCCGAGCTTTATACCACAGAACCAAATTTGAAGTATGTTCTTTAATTTTCCTAATAATACACCAGGTCCAGAAATTTTAGGTAATGCGATACACTTTACGTAGTCCATGTTTTAAATTGTAAGGTGGAAAATCGATCTATTTTCTACACTTGATCTTTAATTTTTCTAAGTTGGGCAATTGATATTGAACTATGAGAAATTACCTCTAATTTTATTTACTCTTTTCTCATTATGCGCATCAACTATAAAATGTGTTTTTCCAAATTCAAAGGTTATAAAAAAACATCTCCTATAAAACATTGAAGAACGAGAGTTTTTATTAAATAGTCTTAGAAATGGTTAATTAACAAATTATAAAATAAAAAAAATCCCCAAATTTGCGTTAAAAAGTTTAAAATTAAACCATTTTCAAATAAATTTATTAAAATGTGTACAATTTCGAAATTAGTAACTTCCGCAAGTGAAGAATTTTGTTTAAAATAATAATCCAGAGAGATCATTCAAATTGAAGACCTCAATAGTTACACATTTAAAAACTGCAAACTTTCAAAAAACCATAATATTTCAATTTAGAAACCTTATATATTAAACGATTCGTAAAGCTTCATTTTAAATCTTTTGAATTTTGAAGATTTAAATTCGAGATTCGTAATGTTTAATGATCCTTTATTTATAAATTACAAAAATATTAAATACTTCTAGTCTGATACTTTTTAACTCTAAGCCTTATAAAATTAATTTTATTTAACATAGGTTTTCCAATTTGAAAATTGTAGAAAATTTAACCAGGGTATCTAGCGACCAGGAAATCCTTGAAATCCTGGAAAAATCCTCGAATTTTTTTTGCCTGGAAAAAAGCGGGACAAACCTGGAAAAGTAAATGAATAATTTTCTCAAGGTCCTGGAATTTGTATTCCTTAGAAAAAAAATAGGTTTTCAAACTTGCTTCCTGCTGAATGAAAAAAATGTTGAACCGTTTTTCGGTAGTTTTCATTTAATTTCTAATTGTTTAGTTTTGTTCAAAAGTAGAAAAATACACCTTTTTAACAACAGATTTTTTATTTTATCTCCGTGATAATCAAGAAGCTATAATCGAAAATATTTTAAAGTTTGTCATTGATATCTGATTTTTTGTTAAATTTTAACCACGATTTCCGTGTAATGAGCTTTTTATTTATTAGAATTGTTTGAATTTTGACTGAGTTATGCCACATTATTTTTGCAGTGTATTTGTAGGTCAGGGAAAACCTGGAAATCCGGGGAAGTCAGGAAATTTTGTTGTAAAAGAATTTTGCTTTTGGGATAAAAGTTTAATTTTGTGAAAATTTCGCCTTTTTGGTATAAAATTAATATACGAGGATGTAAAATTCAAATGGTTTATAGAAAATTCGACTTCTGGGTTGAAAATTTGTATTTTTTGGTTGAAAGTTTACCTTCTTTGTTAAAACTTCATTTTCTTGGTACAGTTTAATAGATTTAGTTAAAAAATTATCGCTCGTTGAAAATCTATCTATTTTGTTGAAAATTATTTTCTTTTCTCTGAAATAACAAATATTTCATTTTTGGTTAAGAATTTATCTTCTTGTTGAAAATTCAACTTATCGTCTTGAAAATTCAACTGTTTCGGTTAAAGTTTGATATTTTTTTCAAGATTCGACTATTTGGTTGAAAATTAATTTTTTTAGGTAAAATATTCCAGTATTTCGTTAAAAATTCAACTATTTTGTTGCAGTTCAAATATTTTTTCAAGAAGCCATGCTTTTTGTTCGAAAATTAAACCATTTTTGTTGAAAATTCATCTATTTGGACAGAAAATTCGTCCTTTCAGATTTAAAATTCACCTTTTTTGCTGAAAATTAAACTTTCTTCTAGAAAATTCAATTATTCCTTCAGAAATGCAACTATTGCAACCATTTTATCAAAAAGTCATCTTTTTGGCCAGAAATTCAACTGTTTTGTTGCAATTGCACTTTTCCAGTGGAAATTTATCTTTTTCATTTGAAAATTAAACTATTTATTTGAAAAATGATGTATTTTGTTGAAAATTCGTCTTCTCGTAGGAAATTAATTTTCTTAGTTGAAACTTCATTGTTTTGTTTTGCTTGATTTGTAGAATGTAATTCTTTTTGGGTCGAATTTCCTCTTTTGGTTAAGACTGCAACAGTTTGCTTAAAAATTAATTGTTCGTTTGAAATTCCTTCTCTTTGGTTGAAAATGTAACTTTTATGTTGAAAATTTACTTTTTTTAGTGAAAATTTATTTTTTTAGTTGATAAGTCAACTATTTATTTGAAAATATATATTTTTTGTTGAAAATTTGTCTTTTTTGTCAGGAAAATTAAATTTCTCAGTAGAAAATTTCTCATCCTCATAGAGAATTTATTTTCGTGGGTGGAAAATTCAACTATTTGGTTAATGATTCAATTACTTTGCTAAGAATTTAATTATTTTGTCTATTTAAACAGAAAATTCATTGTGTTGGATAGAGAATTAATCTTTTTATGTTAAAAATTAAGCTATTTTTAAGAAAATTCAATTATTCAGTTGATAAATTCAACTGTTTTTGGTTAAAGTTAAATCTTTTTTTGTATGCGAATTCGATAATTTGGTTAAAAATGGAAGTAATTTGTTAAAAATTTTAATTGATTTGTTGAAAATTAAACTATTTTGTTGGAAAGTCATCTATTTTGGCGGAAAACTCACCTGTTTAATTAGAAAAATCGTTGTTTCGGGTTGAAAATTCAACTTTCCGTCTAGGAAAGTAAATTTTTATTACTGAGATAAATAATTTGAAAAATTTTATTTTATTCCATTCAGTTTATAAAAGATCTTATGTTAAAATAGTTACTAGGTCAATTTCTGATCTTTGAATATTACTGGTCAGGGAATATGAAAAATTGATCATGGAGCCATCAGGGAGAAATCAGGGAAAATTCGTGGAATATCGAAAATAAATTTTTGGAGTCGCCTTTCAGCTAACATTTTTGATCAATTTTATGTTTTTTACCGTCAAAAGTGAGTACTGCTTCAGAGAACAACTGTCGAAAATTTTTATATCAGCTGTCGCTATAGTCGAAAATTCAGCTGCTAAATCAGTTCAAAATTCGATAACACAGTCAGATTTCAACCAATTCTAATCAAAAAGAGTTTACTAAATTCTTATGTGACACTTTTTTTTATTTCCACTTTATCTACAATTTCTACTATGTTTCTTGAATAGAAGTTTTTCACCGTAGAAAAGGTGCCGGGAAAAATTTATTTTTTTCATTCTGGAAAACCCGGGAAGGTCCTGATAATATTTTTTTAAGAACCGCTAGACACCCTGATTCAACTATTACATATAAAGTATTAAGAACATTCAATTTTTATTTTATTCATACTATATAGAGGAGTAAAAATGCTAAAATTAATGGAATCCTTTTGATCTGAGGAATAAAATGTGTTGGTTGATATCTGAAAAAAGTCTGAAATCTGAAAAAAAAACAAATTTTTGAAATGGATTCATATCTTATGTTCTCTCTTTTTTTAAACTTCAAAATATAAATAGAAATTGAAAAAACAATTTGCCTGTTTTACAATTTTTAAAAAATGTCAAAAAAAAGTGTTTTTTTTTTATTTTAGATTGAGTGAAATGTACACTTTTTTGGGAAAAGTTGAACATGTCGAAGCAGAAATTTCTTCATCTTGGATCAAAGAAACATGTTATTATTCCGCTTCAATGAAAAAAATTCGTGTTGTTCAAAAATTTACAAAATCATGAAACAAATTCAAAATCCTAAAATTTGTGAAGCATGGAAAATGTTTTTTTCCGAAAGAGGAAAATGATAAACGGTTTCCTTGCTTCAAGCTGAAAAAAATTTTCGGTTTCACATAACTTTTTTCAGAATGTATACATATTTTTTACACGTGTTCAAAAAATTCTAAAATGGCCAAAAAATTTAATTGAATTTCTAATTTGTTTTCGATTTATTTCAGATGCCAGATTACAAATCTTTTTGTCCTAGCTTTAGCGATTCGATTTATTTGAGCATTTCTACTTTGTCCTAGTCCATAGTCCAATATTCAGAGCATTTTAGTCCCTATAATGCAGTTGAGGAAATTTTCTACAGGGATCTGTATTGATTGTATTATTTTTTGCTATAGAGAAATTTTGTGGGATGGAAGAAAGAAGCAAAAGAAGGTGCATAGTGCATTCAAACTTCCTCAGCAATAAATGCTGGCGCACACAATTATTTACCTGCACTTTGTAGGTTGAAGGCTCATGTGATGTTCAACTATTTCCAAGTACTATTCCTAAAATATTATACTCGTAAGTACGTTACTTACAATGACAACGACAGCGTTCTGGATTAAGATCCAACATGCAAGACTGATCTAACTTATTGATATTATGTCAGTTATGTTATTACATATTATATTATAGTATTTAAGTCTTTTAGAAGTTTGCATTAAAATGCATTGCCACTTGTGCAACTATTTTTGTAACACGAATTTAACAAATTTGATCACTGTTTTTATTTTCTGTTTATTACTGTTAAACAAACGATTTGATCCTGGATTTGCAAGTGGACGTTTGGAAGAGTTGAGCGGAACAACGTCTGATGTATTATTTCATGCGATTATTCGTCAAATTACTTTCTATCGGCTGATTTTGTAACAGTTTTTAATACTCAGTATAAAATCGAATTTACAGTTATTATTAACGTGAGGGACGATGTCCCAGTGTTTGCGAAAATACGAGAAACTTTAATATCTTATAAAAGCAACGATGTTATGTTTTTTTTGCGACGTTTATAAATCTATGGAATTTTGTGAGCATTTTTATGCCTATCATGTAGTTAAAACTGCTAAGAAACAGTTTGTGAAATAGTTGGAATTGTGGACTTATCGTCCAGTTCTCATGTATAAACACAACAACGGCAAAACATACGTTATAATGAAAAGTGGGGCCCAATATGTGCTTGAAGTTCCGAGCGTTCAAATGAACGAATTTTTGTATTGATGACTTTGCAAACCAGAAAAAGTGCTAAAATGTTTGTTTACTCATATTGAAAATAATTTATTATTGAAACAGAATTATAGTGCATATTTGAAATTGCAGTTGGAACAATATTTATAGGTAAAATAAAAATGGGGAAAAATACTTCGTTCATTTGAACGTTCGGAACTTCAGGTACGTGGGCACAATATGTATAGGATGCACATGAATATTTCTCACATTTTATTTTACCGAAATGTATATGATCGAAAAAAATTTACTCTAATTTTTATTTATCCGGATTGTCAATTTGTCTAATTTTCGTTCTTGCGAATATATAATTTTTATATTTTCCGCATTAGTATTTGGCATACTTGTTGTTTTTCAAAATTTCGGTTTGCCATAATTTTTATTTTATCCTTTATTCACCTCATTTTTATTTTTTCAAATTTCTATTCAGTATAGCTTTCATTTCACCAAATGAAAAACCATTTGCTATATTTTTCTGTTTCCGGATTTTAATATATCATAATTTTTAATCTTCCGCATCATTATTTGTCACAATTTTAATTCTTATGAAGCAACATGTAACAGAAATTTAATTTCTGACAAGAAAATAGCAACCGCGAAAAAATAGTTGCTCAAAATTTAAATCAGCCAATCAGGAATTTAAATAAGAAACCAATACTCATTCGGTAAAACAAATATTATGTAAGTAGTCATTCGGTAAAATAAGAATTATGCACAATATTATTTGAAAACAATAAAAATGATGTAAAATAGTAATTTGGTTTCACGATTTTCGATAAAATGAATATTGGGGAAAATAGAATTTGGGGAATATTCATTCTCGGTTCTTGTTTACTAAGAAATACTTCCTTAGCTATAATTTGTTCATAATTATAAATTAAGATTTCAATTTGCGTTTTTCTTGATGACATTTATAGTTTATGTATAATTATCAATTAAGAATATATAGCTGTGATGTCCTGATATAATTTTTGTTTTTCTTGATTCAGAATTAGTAAAGTATAACATAATATAAAGAATAGACATCTGTATACTGGATGTTTTTTTAAAACTTGAGACATCGAAATATTTCAAAAAATACGCATCCTATGAAAAAAATATCCGTAATAAGTTTTTATTTTCGAGGGGGAAAAGTGACTTTGAGAAAGCAGGGATTCCCATTTGAAATTACAAAGTTACCCCCACTCCTGCCTCCTGGGGGGGTGTAAATTTTTTCAAAGTCGCTTTTCCCACTCGAAAATAAAGAGTTTTTATGACGGATATTTTTTTCATAGGATACGTTTTTTTTGAGATAATTCGATGTCTCAAATTAGAAAAAATACCCAGTATTATATTATGTTATATTTTTGTAATATCCATTACTTTCTCCCATATTTTATTTGATTTGTAAAATAATTTGAAAGAAATAAGTTTAATGTCAGAGATATTAATTTTCAATTTCTCGGATATTTAAGTTAAATATCTTACATAGTAATTTTTAATATCTCGTTATATTTGGGTTCAATATCTTGGATTATTTTGATTAATATCTTGCCTATTGCTAGGCAAAATCTTCTTTTTAATATCTACAGATGCTCTGCTTCAATATCTAGATTTCTGTCCCATAGTTAAATCGCTAAGATATTATCCGGTAGTATCCATATATTCTGTTCTAATATCTATTTTTCTCCGTGTGAAACGCGTAATCTTAGTAAATTCGGCACTTCTCGTTCTGGACACTGACTCTCTCTCCTTTGGGGCGTTATGCAGGGCAAGTTCGCGTGCAACATCGTTAGAGCGACAAAGATGGTAGTAAACCACTCATAGAGCCACCCCTGCTTAAAATGCCAGATAGGATCCGATAGAATGAGATACAACACCGGATAAAGGTGCGGATAGCCCACGTCGGATGTTATTCCGTCTCTATCTGGATCTCTTTTGGTTCCTAGAATCCTCAACTGAAAACTAGCGATTCTTTCCGGATTTTAATCCGAATAACATATGGAAAATAGCCTTCTACCTGGCCCTATCCGGAACTTTGTCGCAACTTAAGTTAGAAGACTCTTTTCATCTAACAAGTCAAACAACCGTTTTCTATCTGGATCTATCCGGCCTTGAAGCGAACATCGGAAACAGAAAACTGAATTATTTGCCCGACAGAATCTTATGCGTCTCTATCCGGAACTCTATCGGAACTTACGTTAGGAGACTGTTTTCGTCTAAGTCATGAAACGGTTCCCTATCAGGCTCTATCCGGCTTTGATCGGATATCGGAAACAGAAAATTGAATTATTTGCCCAGCGGAATCTTATGTGGCCCGATCTGGAAATATGTCGAAACTTACATTATATGGAGAAAGTGAAGAAATAATCGTTATGAAGAGTGCTGTATTACATTACAGATTATTATGGTGCTAGTGACTATCACTCGAGTAGAAATATCCTTTCTAAACTGTTTAGTTGTGATCACTAGATCACATCAATCCTATATCTACAAATGAGTGTTTTACAAACTAATAAAATTAAATGTGATATAAATCTTACTTTGATTCATTTCAATATTGTAGCTTCTGTAAATGGAACCTTATTTAGTAAAACCTATGTGCCCCAGTACCGGTAGAAAGCGTGTAGTCTCCTCACAGCCATGGCTTGCCCAGGATGGAAAAGTAGCGGAAGTCGCTCAATCGGCCCCAGTCCCACCGGAGAGGATTGCCCCCTGCCTACCGCCCGAGGGTGAAGAGACATTGGCGGCAGATCTTGATGTTTCCGACAGCGATTCTGAAGCTATCAGCCTAGACCTAGGCTCACCGATCCTACAAACATCACCGCCGCGTACGCCAGAGCGCAGATCCGAGGCCCGAAGGATCCTCCGAGAGAACTTTGTCTCGGCACGGCGACGGGAATCACCCGGGGACACTCCCTCGCGCTGAACGCGCCCAATCCTGGCCCTGTTTGACCGGCAAGCCGAAGTTGCGCCACACCGACCCCTGGTCGTGCCTCGACGACTCTTGCACGACGAACCTCTGCGCGGCGATCGCCCTACTCCCCGACCGACTGCCCAGTTCTTGCCCGGGTCCACGCTTCCACCCTTTAACCCTCATCGCGCCACTCGGCCCTTGAAGCCGGCCACCAACCCTCGTAGCCCGTCCTCTTGTATCCGCGGGAGCCCCGTAAAAATACAAACGACACCACCGGCACTCCGTGCACTCGCGTGTTTCCAAGAGACTTAACTTGTAATCGCTTTCGAATAAAAAAAAACCATTAACTGAGAACTCTCGTCTCCTCAATGACTACACCTACCCTGTAAATAAGTTAGATACGTAGTATCTTTTTCTTTCCTAATAAGAGCGGTACCATGGTTTCGGTCGACACAAAGAGGACAAACGGATATAATTAACACCACACCCCCAACGCCTTCCTATTCAGCGACACAACTACTAAGTACAACTGCCTCCCTCTGATAGGCACTTATCACCTATTCAAAACATATTACTATGTATAGTTAAGATTAGAGTAAAAATAAGATGCGTTGTACCATGGCAAATATATGACGTGCTTAGAGACGCTGTTATTAGCCAGTGACGTTGAGTATATGAGCCTTCCGCGACTCAGTACCAGAAAGTTACCAACAATATCAGGGCAAACTCCGTAGCGCTGTATTACCGTCATCAGTTCGCGATTTCGCGCCCTTCTCGACTACACCCTTTTTTATATTCTTTGTAGATTACAAAATAAGATAATAAGCGCTATTAACATGAAAATAAAATCATGAATATTTCAATTAAGTCAAAAGTTATAGACATTCGAAAAAACATTGGGGGTTTATGAAGAACAAAACACAAAATTAAAATATAACGATATCTTTTTTTTTGTAGGATACAGTTTATACGATTTTTAAATAAAGAGTTGCAGATAAAGATAAAGAGAACATTTATAGCAAAAATGAGCTTTTTGCATTACAAGTTATTAAAACATTAAGTACATGTTGTTAAAGAATTGGTTTGAAATCTCATTTTTATTGCAGTAATAAAAAGATTGGTCATTCGTAACCAGATACCTGTCTCTCTGTACACATGTCTGCTGTCTTCTTTTTTTTATATGCCTAAACTCTGATCTTTCTTAAAACTTTTTTGTGACCATATTCCTCTTCCTAAAAGCTTTTAAATACTGTAAAATAATAATATACTTTGTTTCAAAGAAAAAACTCTTAAATAAAGCTATTTGCCACGTTGTTCGTATCAAAATACCGTAATTAAATTCCAACATAAAATGTTAAATCTTCATTCTCTACCAAAAGCCACTTTTATAACTTTTATAACAGTTACAGTTACGTTTGTTAACTTTATGTAGGCAAAACTCCTTTTCTTCCAATTTAGCAACTCAATATATCGGGAGAACATTTTTATTTTTTGTTCAACCTGAAATTTGCACTTTTTATCGTAATCATCAACTGAGCCTGTTTCAATTTGAGGTTCCTGTCACTTTGAGATTGTAAACTGCCACATTTTATTTCTCGGAACTGGAAATTTTTTTTATTATACTTATTTGGCCTCAGTTCGGAAACACTTCAGCTTGGAAGAAAACTACTGCTTTTAACTTTAAACGGCGATTTCGATTTTACACAATGTTATTCCAATCTCATAAAAAATTTCGATTTTTCTGCTTATCTAATTCTGTATACTGCAACCCTTCAAATATTGTTCCAGAAATAAAATAGAAAAATTGTTTAACAAAAAGCACCGTTTACTTCACTTAACTATGTTTGTAATTCATTATACTAAGTTTTTATACTATTATACTATTCATTATATTATACTAGACTATTATTTGCGCGCGCCACCTTCTATGTTCATGTTTCTCCTTTACTCAATTTTCGAATCACTATTTATTCCTTCAAATTCCTTGAAAAATCAAATTATTGATTTATAACACAAAAAGTTGTGAAGAATTATTTTCATTGAATCATTGAAATAATGTTTACTTCATATTTTTCTAAAAATGTGAATTATTAATAGCCGTTTAAACTATTCCAGAGAGAACTGAAATATATGTGCCCATAATTTCGAAATGAAAATTCAGAT
>CAKNXH010061237.1:70194-87807 GCA_932178445.1 Andricus quercusramuli
TATATATATATATATATATATATATATATATATATTCAGTGTCGGTTTTGGGTGCTTGGGAATCGAACCTAAGGGCCTATGACAAAGCTACCGAACGCGTCCTCGAGTTGCGGATAGAGGGTCCCTGTACCAAGGGTTTCTGCTGAATATGGTTACAATAATTGATAAGCAGTCACGTACAATTGTCCAGGGATGGTCCCGAAGGAATAACCCCTAAGCGAAGGCGTTACAACCGTGCCGAAAGCTGAATGACACCTGGGTGAGGTGTCTCAAACGGTGACCTGAGATACCGGGCGACCTTTTAGAGTACCAGCCTTATTCTTGCACGCGGGGCTCTACAAGGATGGACGATCTTTTTCCCTAGCTGCTCGTTGGAACAACAATGAAACCACCAAAACACCAAAATGTTGTAGATGCGGTTCAAAACGATCGAACGTGCAGAGCACCCGACAATGGGTCGGACAACAATGCCGATCACCCTAGAGATCGGGGTGCTGAAAATAATTTAGATGGAAACACGTCGACGAACCGGCGAAAGGCCCACATTGAGTGGACGGATCAACTTAAGAATGACGTGCTAGACTGCTACGATGCCTGCATTATCCCTGTTCGTGGAGGCTGTATGGCGCGTATGCAGCCTCTGTGGTGCCAGAAACACCCAGAGCTTCAGCATGTTTAGCATCAGTCTTTGCGAACTCAAACCGACTACCCCCGGAAAAATGGATATGTACGCGGAGCGCTTCCCCAACCGCTGCTTGATCAAGCTGCAGACGAAGGTTACGCGACATTAAGACCAACCGCATAAGGCAGGCATCTTCTGAGATATGATCCCAATTTCAGTTCAAAAAGGAACATAAACATGCAAGTTCCTCTTAAGCCCCAAGATCTGGCTGAAACGGATGCCTTCCTTTGTGAAGATATCTCGCAAGAGTCTGACCTCTGGACCAACAATTGCTCAGTTTATGGTGCTGCTAGAACTTTCGCTAATTCAAATCAAAGGCTAAAACCGACGGTGGATCAAATGACCAGAAGACGCTTGCATCAACTGAACAAGAACATTGGATGGGCAAGACAGAATGGGTCCCGTGTACAATGTGTGATTGACTACATACATCTAGTGGACCGTTCACGGAATGGGATCGAAAGTTCGCCCAAGAACTAATGATCATGAATCACACACTAAACAAGTCAAAGCTGCTGGAAATCAAGCAGCACATTGTTGACAAAATACAGCTGTTATCTGACGCAAGGAGGAGAATACAGAAGAGGGAGAGATGGATCAGGGAGAATCAACAGTTTCTCGCTGACCCATTGCGCCTCTTCAGCGATCTCCCTGTTTGTGTAAAAAATCCACCCAAGCCCAAGGAGGTACAGACTTTTTTCGAGAGAGGTATACAAAATCCCGAAAACACTGGAGTTGAAAGAAGATACTGACAATTGCATATGGTTCAAGGAGTTTTGCGACAACCTCATAAAGTCTGATGAGGAATGTCCATCAGTCACTGCCGAAGAGGTGAAAAAAGCACTTAGTGGCACAAAGAACTTTTTCGCTGCTGGACCAGATTGTATCAAGAACTTTAGGTGGAAGAAGTTCACTTTTATACACCAACATTTGGCCCGCATATTCACCTCATATTCAAAGTCGGGGACGCCCATTCCGCAGTCGCTGGTGTTAGGACGCACTATACTCCTGACGAAAAAAGGCAACTTGTCCAAAGCAGAGAATTACAGGCCAATAACTAGTTTGAACACACTGTATAAGATCTTTACAGCTGTCCTAAACAACAGGATTGTTCGACGAATTGAGCATGTATGGCGAGAGATGTACGAACAACGTGGCTCGAAAAAAGGTGTAGCAGGCTGTCGAGAGAACCTGCTAATTGACAGGTGTGTCTTCGAAGGCGCTGCAGCCCATCAGCGCGTCCTGTCAATGGCCTGGATTGACTACCGGAAAGCTTTCGATTCAACCTCTCATAGACTTATCATCTGTCTGTTGGAAAGCTTGAAGGTACATCCACACATAGTGAGATGCATAGAGAGATTGATGCCTCTTTGGAAAACTAGATTTACTACCTCATCTAGAAATTATCGTCTGACAACGAACAACTTCACCATCCAGAGGGTCGTCTTTCAAGGTGATACCATGAGCCCTTCGTTTTTTGCAATAAACTTTTGCCTCCATATCTCGCACTACAAAATTCTTCTGGATAACTCTGTTGCGACACTAAGCAGTGCGAGCATAAGGTCACTCATGTATTTTATATGGATTACCTGAAGGTCTATGCCGCTGGTAAAAGCAAACTTCAAACTGCTATAAATATTGTCAAGAACTACACAGGAGAGATTGGGATGGACTTTGATTATTGGCGATTTCAAGGACCCGTAGCTTGTAGATATAAGTGTTATCAGACATCTGAAAACTGGAGAGACCTACACATACCTGGGCGTGCCTCAAAGCCGCATTCAGAACGTAACATCAGTGAAGGTGTCTCTCCGAAGCAGATACAAGCATCTTCTTCGACAGATTTAATCTTCCAATCTGTCGGAGTTGAACAAGGTATCTGCGACTATCATGCTTGTGTCCAGGTTCTACTCTACTCGTTTGGGGTGGTTCAATGGACGAAGAACGAGCTTAAGGCCCTTGATGTCACCACACGTAGGATCATGCATATGCATAAAAGCTTGCATATCAATGCGTCAGTTCCGCGATTATACATTTCACGCCGTCAAGTCGGACGAGGACTTCTGAGTCTCCAGTGTCTTCATAACCGAATGGTTCTAAGTATAGCCTGGATTCCTGCGAATGGCAGAGATCCTCTCCTAAAGATGGTCAGGAACCATGAGATGATTAGCGAAGGAGGGTTCCTCTACAAAGCCGCGGAGCGAGCGGCCGCGACCCTTGGCCTGAATTTTAACATCAGAAGTGAGGAAAGTGCATTACTCCATCTAGATGCTTCACGTCTAAGAGCCGAAGAAAAGAAAGCAGCGGTTGGAAAATTGCACCAAGAGCTAATCGACAAGCATATGCACGGAAACTTTCACAGGAATGTAGAAAAACAGTCCTTGTCGAAAGAGCAAACTTTTGCTTTCCTCAAATCATCAGGGCTCAATTCAGGTACAGAGAGCTTTATTTTCGCATGCAAGGACGGTGTTATTTCCAACTTGGCATACCGTGACCGCATTTTATGTCAAGAAGTTCCCAGTGATAGGTGCACAGCGTGTCATGCACACGCTGAGTACCTAGAACACATACTATCGGGGTGTCCGACCCACGCAGGAACAACGTATATCTATGAACATAATGCGGCCCTAAGAGTACTTTATTACCATCTTTGTCGCTCTTACGGTGTTGGTCGGAACCCTGCCCTGCCGAACGCTCC
This sequence comes from Andricus quercusramuli, assembly GCA_932178445.1. Taxonomy (NCBI): domain Eukaryota; kingdom Metazoa; phylum Arthropoda; class Insecta; order Hymenoptera; family Cynipidae; genus Andricus; species Andricus quercusramuli. The sequence continues at coordinate 73,575 of CAKNXH010061237.1, forward strand.
CAGAGATATAGAGTGAAATGTCCGAAACGTGAAGTGCCGAATTTTCTGGAACTACAATTTTCGGGCAGCAGTCTCCGTTGTGTACTCGAGGCCTGACATTGTTCTCTAAGACTTCGAGAAACGAACTATATTCGTGATCGAATTCTCGGCTCCGTCAGTATACGACATCACTGCAAAGAAAAAAGAAAAAGAGGAGAGGTATCAAGACCTTAAAAAAGAGCTGCAACGACTGTACCCAAAATATTCGGTGCGAGTAATTGTCCTTGTGATGGGTGCTCTCGGAGGTGAGAAACTATCACTGGCTTGCAACCTCAAAGTCATACACGCGTGCCCAAAATATGCCAAGGCACTTGAGATAAATGCAGGAAGCTGTCATCCTTCGGTCGCTTCGTGTCTTCAAGACACACGAGGTTTTCGCTGGCCTGTCGTTGTGACTTCGTCGTGCCCTGTGACCACCCATCTCACGGTTGTGAGACGTGGCCATAGGTGTGTTTTACCGCGGTTCTACTGGGGGCTATGGACATTTTTTAGATGGCAGTTGCTCTTAGTGGGACCCTGCGGTGGTTGTTTAACTCTTTTTCCAAATTGAGCGGCGGCGAATGCAGCGCATATAAAGGAAAATGCACAATTGAAATTCGAATATAAAGTAAAATATTGTAATGAAATATATTTCGTTTAGGCTAATATCTTGCCAATGCTATATGCATGCAGATAATTCAATTGAAGTTCATTAAAACAGTTAATTAATGTGCTTTCCAAAAAGAGCATCTGCGCCAAGTTTTCCTACCTTGTTTGGTAATGTGGCGCGTTCCGATTTCAGTTCATAATTATTGAACAAAAAACAAAGTATGAAGAAAAATTAGTAAAATTTAATGAAAATAAGATGAATATATTTACGTTTGATATTATTAACACATTTGAGGGATTATATCTGCCGAAATTTAAAGAAAAAATATTTGTTCAACAGTACAGATTGTTTCACAATAATTTAAGGAGTACTACAAATTTTGTACTTCAAGATAAGCTTACAGAAGTTTTATAAAGAATAGATCAAAATTATATCAATAATACACAAAATTTATTCTTTTCCAACACAGTTATAATGATTCAACATTCAGATAACATCACTTCTCTAAACCTTCTAAAAATTTATTCTGTCAGAACAAACCTAACCCGAAAACTGGTGAATTGATTTCAAGATACAATTATTCTGAGACAACTCTAAAATACACGATTATTATAAGAATAAATCTTTTTTATGCATATTAGAAACAAAATCTTATTACTTTGAGTAAATATTTCTTACCTTCTACCCAAAAACCGGCACTTTGTTACTACAAAATTCTCCGAGCAAAACAAACCACAAACTCGTGCGCCAAGTTACCTGCCGATTCTAGTCCCGTACGCGCCATATTAGTCGTACGTGAAAAGTATTTAATAAAGATTTTTTACATAAAAGTTCATTACTTTTACTCAAAATGTTGAACTTTAAAGCATTCAAGAAACTCGGAACAGTATATTCCCAAAAAATTGTATAAGTTTACACGAAACTTCTGTAATTTTTACTTGTTTTTTGCTACTCTGACAATACAAGCGAAAGAACCAAAACTAACTTTTCGTCATAAAAATCAGGCAATTAATTTAATTATCTCAATTGTTTAATAATTTAACATTGAAAACATATATACACATAATGAAACTACCTGCAAAAGCAGAAAATGCGTTAATATTCAAAAAACTCGAACGCGCCACATTAGCCACCGCGCCGTATTCGCCGCCGCTCCCCTAATTTAGAAAATCTCGTTTAAAATCGCTACTAAACGAAATCCAACCTAACAAAGGAATAAATTTCAATGGGGTTTAAGGCGAAACACCCAAAAGGCCTATGTTAATGATATTAGAATTTTATAACTGGATTTCGAAATATAGATTCGAATAGTTGGAAATAATTAGAGTAAAAAAAATAAACCTGAAAGAAACTAATAGAACGCGTTTCCCTTTTCCCTAAAAATTTCAATCGCCGACCGAGGCGAAACGTTCAAGCGCGGTAACAAGTACATACGCGCAACCCGTGCCATTACGACTCGCGGCAAGGTCACGCGACGTATCTCGTAAACAAAGAGTCAGAGAACAAAAACAAACACATTTTTGATTTCTCCAAACCATAACATAACTAATCAAAAGTTTCACCGAATTCCTCAAGCGAAATTCAAATTTCTGATTAGAAAACCAAATCGGACATTCATACACGGTGTCCTACAAATAAGCATTTCAACACGATTTGAAAATAAATGGAACTCAGACCAGGTAAAATCAGAAATAAAATGGCTATCCCAACCATGACGGAAAGCGATCACGATACTCTAGATTTGGAGGGTTCTGCCGCACTTCCAAATGAAAACATTTATATGACCAAAGATACACACCAAAACAGGGGAGCGATCCCAAAAAAAATTAACAGGTCAATAGGTCGCGGTAGAGGGTTCACGCGAAAAAAATACTGAACCACCCAGTATAAACAATAGGACAAACCAAGACAGATCAACTCAAAATACTCAACCTAACAGAGCATTTGACTTAGAAAACAATACCTTCATGGGGTAAACGAAAATTCACCCGCAATGGGTGCGTCAGGCCCAATAAATATTTCGGGACAATATAATAATGAAACTTTCTGACGTGATTCATTCCTGGAAAATAATACACAGTTTATACTAGAATCGATTGAAGCTTTTAGGAACCGCGGAATACAACGAATTTATGAATAAACAGAGGGAAAGATTTTTTAAAGAAAAGGAAGAAAGGACAAAAAATGTAAGGTTCAGCCTCGACCCACCCGCTAATAGCTCTTTTGAATTCAGAAAGGAATGGGTAGAACCACATGACAAGAAGAATAAGAGCACATCTCTTAATGAACCTTCTGTACAGTTCGACTTAAAAGAAAACTTACAGGAACCTAACCAACTCTCATACAATAATAACCGTAGTAGAAAAGGAGTTAATAGTATAGAATTATACAATACAGACAACAGCGAAACATTACAGGATAGAACAAACCCAAACCAAAACAGACGACATAGACTCTCGACAACAAGAGAAAGGTCACACAGATATTCCAGAATCCACACAAATAACACAGATCCGGATAGTGAACCTGAAAATAATTCAAACAACCAGGCAATTCCAGCAACTTATTGCCTATTCGGAATGATTCAAAAGGAGATACAAAATAAACGACAGCGATATTCTAAGGAATTTAGAAGCACTACTAATAGAAAATGCAAACGATTGGTGCGAAACAAACAAAATTTCTTGGAGATGTTTATTGGATTTCACCGAAAATTTTAAAAACGCGTATATCGATGAAAGGTTTTCAGAATAAATAAAAATGAAAATAAAATTCTGCAACCAAAAAAGAAACCAAGACATCCTCTCTTACCTAACAGAAATTCGAAAACTATTTACCAAACTCTACCCTAGAAAAAAACTTAGAATAGGAATTACGCAGAACTTACGGAAACCTTCGCATCGAAACAACAAAACCTCAGACATAGATTGCTACCTGGTTTCCAATCAAATTACGGAACTAGGTTCACAAAAAATAGACCGCGACATTCATTTAATCCTTATAATCGAATCTTACCAATGTTTAATCAAATGTCATTAGGGCAGAATCAAGGCCAAAACAATCCAATTATCGAATTTCCAACAGGAAAAGCGGACAAGAACTCAAAAAATAATAAAGACAAACAAAACTTTCAAAAACTGAATAACAGTAACAAAAATCAGAAACCGGTTAATAATGATAACGAAGACTCACAAGACAAGAAAAGTGCTAACTCAGACAAAAAACGGGACTCAAATACACAAACGCTTGAGAAAACAAAAAATTCAGATTGTTATCATTGTGGCTTAACGGGCCATTTAAAAAAAGAATGTCCTTATTCTGCTTATAACCAGGGTAACTGGAAGGGCGGGTACTGGGGTCATAAATACTAGAACCTAGCATCGAAACGCCGGAAACCTTGAACTCGGATAAAGATGAAATAACGGAAACACGTTTTCATCTGATGACAAAATTTGAAGGTAGTTTATTCCGAATTCTTGTAGATACTGGTGCCACACATTCTTAGGCTGGCAAGGAATTAGCAATTAGAGTCTGTGAGCACACAAAACATGTTATGTTCAGGTTAGTCCCAAAATTGAGCCCCGAAGGCATTTTAGGCACGGACATGCTAATAGCCCTACAGATGACCTTAAATTATGACTTGGAAACGTGGTGGTTACCAGCGAGTCCTACACCTGCTATCCAATGGAAGCATACCCAAACTCACTACCCCTCCCTATACCCGATTGTAAAACAGAAAATAAACCGGACATTGAAGTTAAAGAAAACGGGGAAAGAAAAAATGTAAACATTGGGAATAAACTGTTAACTGGAATAAAAGACGAAAAGAAAAACAAAAAACCGAAATTCGGAAGTAAAAATAATTTAAAAAGTACTAGAGAGCTTAAAAAAAAGCCTAAAGTTGGAAGATAGTGGAATCCCCCTAGTACCTAACAATCCTAACCAATCTCAAGAAAAAAAAACGACAAAATTCCGGCAAAAACCCCTATGAAGGATATCCCAAACTTAATAAGCATCCTAATGAGGAAAAAATTCCAGCCCCAAGAGAGCATCCTCCGACGACTCAAGCACTCAAGGCTCAGATACATTAGGCGAACCAAGAATTAAAAAGAATAATATGAAGAATAATTCGGGAAAAATATTTTATAATAAAAAATACGAGGAAAAATATAAGGATAGTGACAGTAACTTTTGGAAAAATAAAAAGGTTAGTAATCAAAATAAAATAGGAAAGGAATTTCAAAGAGCAAATGAGACAAGGGAAACAGAAACTAGAAATCAGTGGATTAATTGCAAAAATAAAGCAATGAGATTGCATAATATTTCAGATAGTTTAGGAAAAATCGACGAGCAAAATTATTGTTCGCCAGAATATTGCAAAGGTATTGTTGAGCTCATCGAAAGCTGAAGAAAACAATTAGAAAAACTTTTATAAAACAAAATAAAAGTATATCAGAGAAAAGAATATAGGACAACTCACCTAAAAAAACACAAAATTGACGTCCAGGGCCATGATCCCATTAAACAGCAATATTATCACGTGAGCCCAAAAATTGAAGAAATAATTTATCAAGCTGTGGATGAATTATTAGAACAGGATATAATAGAAAATTCTTGTTCTTATTGTTCAAGTCATATAGTCATGATCAAAAAACCAGGAAAAAATTATAGATTTTGTTTAGACTTTAGAAAGGTCAATAATGTTGCAAAGAAGGACCCCATCCCGATTTCTAAAATTTACTCAAAATTAGCCAATTTACAATAACCATTAGACGAAAATTCGGAACCAATAACAGCATTCACGGTCCCTGGAAAAGGCATGTATCAATTTAAAAGAATGCTATTTGGTTTAAACAATGCTCCATTCACTTTCCAGAGACTGATGGATGAAATTTTAACTCCAGACTTGAAACCAAACGTTTTTTGTTATCTAGACGACATAGTTATTGTGACTCAAAATTTCGAAGACCATTCAAATTATTCAAATATCGTATCAGATAAAATCAATTATGCAAATCTAAGGATCAGCCCGGACAAATGGGAGTTTGGCTGCTGGCAAATCAAATACTTCGGATTCAAAGTGAATGACAAAGGACTCTAAATGGACGACGAAAAAATTCAACCAATCCAAACATTCCCTAAACCTAAAAATATTAAACAATTACACCGCATAATAAAGACGGCAAGTTGGTGCAGAAAATGTATCCCACACTTTGCCGAAATGATAGAAACAGTAAACAGATTACTTAAAAAAGATAAACAATGGGATTGGGGATTGTAACAGGATAAGGCCTCCCAAAAATTAAAGATCTCCTAACTTTAGCACCAATTTTAACCTGCCCGGATTTCACACAACCCTTTCCACTCAAAACCGACACGAGAAATATGGGGTTAGGAGCCGTCCATACACAAACAATCGGCGGTGTAAATTACGTAATCGCTTCCGCGAGTAGAAGCCTTAGCGGCGCAGAATCTCGTTACTCGGCATTCGAAAAAGAATTCCTGTCGCTAGTTTGGGCCATACGAAAATTTGGGCCATATCTAGAAGGGTAAAGCTTTCAAATAATCACGGACCACCTAGCGTTAAAGTGCCCCATAACTAAAAAAATCCCACTAGCCGATTAGCCAGATGGGCATCAGAATTACTAGAATGTGACTACGAAGTAATATATCGTAGAGGTAGTTCAAATTTAGTCCCTGATGCTCTTTTGAGATCGGAAGAACCAGCAAAAAACATAGCGTTCGCGTTAGCTTGTAGCGTGGAAAACCTAAGAGCGGACGTTAACGATAAAACAGACGACTGGTACTCTTCCAAATTCAGACAAGTTATAAAAAGAGCCGAAGAACATGAAAAATGGCAAATCAGAAATCTGCAAACATACTTTTCCAGAACTGACCCACTTAAATCTACTCTATTACCAGACTCAAACCCCTGGAAATTAGTCATACCAAAAAACTCAGAGCTCAAGTTTTACGGGTAAATCACGACGAAACCCAGGCAGGACATTCAGGCTCAGAGAAAACTTACGCGAAAATTTTCGAACATTACTTCTGGCCAGGGGTATATTTGGACGTGATGAATTACGTAAAAACGGCCAAATCTGTCAAAGAGTAAAACCAAGTAATCAAAGTAAGACAGGATTAATGGGAAAGAGAGTATTAGAAGAACCATGGACTATGGCATCAGCCGATATCATGGGCCCGTTACCAAGTTCAAAAAAGAGCAAAAACCAATACATTCTAGTCTTTGTGGACCTATTCACAAAATGGGTCGAAATAATCCCGATTGAAAAAGCAAACGGAACAACCATAGAGTTAGAATTCCACAAACGTATAATTTCGCGGTGGGGAACACCGCGGATTCTCCACACCGATAATGGCACAGAATTTGTAAACAAAACTTCAAGGAAATTAACGGGAAAATTCAGTATCAGACACATGAAAACGCCAAAATATCACACACAAGATAACCCGACAGAACGATACAAAGGAACGACAAAACGGATAATTAGAACATACATAGACGTTGATCACTCCACCTGGGACGAGCACATAGCCGATTTGCCGTTCGCTATGAATACTAGCAAAAAATCGTCGACACAATTTACCTCAGAATTTTTAAATTTAGGTCGCGAACTAGGACCAATTCAGTCGCTCAGAAAAAATTTTGAAAACGATAGCGGAATCGAGTTTCAAAGCAAGGACGAATGAACAGATAGACTAAGAAGGTTACAAATAATAAAAGAAGAGGTTAGGAAAAATTTAGGTGAAGCAAACGAAAGACAAGCTACAAGTTACAATTTAAGAAGAAGATCGTCAGAGTATAAAAGAGGAGATAGGGTTTCAAAAAGGGCAACCGAACTATCAAATGATGTGGATAAAAAGGCAGGAAAACTATATGACCAGTATGGAGGTCCTTCCATTATTAAAAAGGAAATTTTCCCAACGACTTATGATTCAGAAAATCCTGAACGCAAGAGTATAGGCGAATAGAATATAAACGATTTCAAATTGGAAATTGCAAATATTGATAATGAAGAATATGCATTTGAATTCCTAGGAATTATGTTAGCACATTTAGAATCAAGCAGAGACAAAAATGGCAAAAGAGCAATAGCATTAAGAACACAAACCGACTCATAACTCAAAACCAACTCAAGTAACCCCAAAAACTGAACTCAATAGATTTCAAGAACAGGAAGACAGTGCGAAATTTTTACTTTTCAGAACAAAGAGTTTACTATAAGTACTGCGATAATCGTAGTGAAGTAATAAAAAACCCCTCAGGATCAAAATTTTGTGCCAAATCAATCGCAACTCCAAAAGACAATCGCTTTTATCTTTCTTTCTTTCTTTTTTTTATATTTGTTTCAGGAACCCAGTAACCATGGAGGTTACCTGGCAACAAAAAATCAACGAACAGACTGCATTTTTCTAAGATGATTTTAGAAAAAAACGGAGAATTTTAAATATCAATTCTGTGACAACCTTATAGCAAAACCTATTTACATAATACACGACAAACAAGAAGATATCCGAGAAACGAAAACAGAATCGTAGACAGAGTATCAGCAATATCTGGAAGATCATATTCTATTAGAGGACAGTTAGACGGAGCAAATAAATCCGTGAGATTATTAGTTGATTAATATACATCAAGCATTAATATACGTCAAGCGCGACACCCAGAATGCCACAAAGAAGAAATTTCAAATCAGGTAAATGAAATGTTAACTAAAAGAATAATAGAACCCTCGGTCTCATAATTCAATTCACCACTTTGCGTAGTCCCGAAAAAACGCGATGCGTCGGGAAAACCTTAATAGAGGTTTGTAATTGATTTTAGAAAGGTGAACGGAAAAACAGATCAAGATGCCAACCTGCTTCCTGTAATCGACGAAATTCTGGACCACCTTGGAAAAGCAAAATTCTTTTTAGCGAATTTGAGCTCAGGATTACCAAAATTTCATGAACGAAGACAGCTCTTACGCTGTGCAACAATGCCAGGTTTGTGTATAATGTGAATAAATCTGTTATTTTTCGGAGGAAATTTGGACACAGATTATTGATATCTTGCATGTTTGTATAATCTGCCTTTTTATACAGAGAGTTTGTGTTATTTTTATAGGATAAGAGCCCCTCACCAGTTATTGCAGAAAGCCCTTACGTTGTGCAACCATGCAAAGTTTGTGTACAATGTGAATAAATCTGTTTTTTTTTTCTGGAGGAAATTGGGCGACACAGATTTATTGATACCTTGCATGTCTGTATAATCTGCCTTTTTATACAGAGAGCTTGTATATTGTCATAGTATTGGAGCTCCTAGTTTTAATATATCGTGTGTTCGCCCCTGATTGAATCAGTCTTGGTCATAGTGAGTATTTCATTACCTGCAGATTTCAGTCATAACAGATGGTAGTTTTTCCATTTCTCCCTAGTGTCGCCCAAAGAAAAATCCGAGCTCGAAAACTGCCTTACCTGCTCCCTACTTCGCTGAATATTAGAATACTGTGCTACAGTGATGCTATCGAGGAAAATTTCTTTCTTTTAATTTTTGAATGAAAAATGGAATTTTTTCGAAAAAGCGGCCTTTGCCGAGAGACTTTATACTCTTTAGTGTATGTTTACAGAATATCAGACAAATATCTTCACTGTTTGGCCTGAATCTTATATTTTCGATTTATACTGGATTTCTAGAGCCGTTAATTGGACGCCATCTTGCGAAAAAAGTTTTAAAATGTCAAAGGATGCTTTTTCCTTAGCACCGTTTTCAAGATAACGTGACTTCAAGGACACATTTACTTTGACCATCGATGCAAGTAATACTGGACTAGGGAAAATTTTATCTCAACGGGGACACCCAGTTTGCTACATCTCGAGAACTCTGAATGTACCTGAGCTAAACTGTACCACTACCGAAAAAGAAACATTGGCAATCGTCTGGGCAGTGAAGCGGCTTCGACAATATCTTCTCGGACGTTACTTCATAGTACAAATGGACCATCAAGCTTTGACGTGGCTTTTTAACATAAAAGATTTTCGAGCATGCATTCCAATCAAGATAAAAATCTCTGAGAACAGTCTGGAGAGAATTCAAAAATCAATCAATTAAATAACTCCCAGAAGTCGATGAGACTAACACATCATCAGGTGAAGATAACAAACCGATTTCTAAAAGATTGCGAAATCGCGAACCGACAAATGAAAAAGAAATTCAAAACGATGACCTAAACTGGTAAGGGAATCGTCTGCCTAGTAAACTATAAATCAATGCCTGTTACCAACGGAATCAATAGGATTAAAACTAGCAAAAAAAAATATTTTCTCTTTGCTAAGACTCCAGTTACCAGACTCTGACGAAGAAAAATAGGTCGAAGTCCTCTTCATAAAAATTAAAGATTTCACCAGAAACAAAACGTGGAGCATAATTGAATTTCATATGGAGGATCCCCTAATTCAAATCAAGAAACGTGTACATATCTGAGATATTTCTACTACAGAAAAAATTCGGAGAACACACATTTTCCTGTGTGAACGACCTGATAATGAATTGAAGGATGAAGAGATGCAAAATTCATTGAGGAAGATACACGGAAACGTGGATTCTGGTCACGTTGGCGAAAATTAAACTATCAAGAGGCTACGCGAACAAACATCATTGGAAAATATGACGAAAGACGTAATCGACTTCGTTAAAAAATGCCAAGCATGCCAACGCAAAAAACTGACCCGAATTCGTCCTAAGGTTGAAGTAGTGATTTCGGAAATACCGACGCAGCCACATGAGAAGATCGCAATGGACATAGTTGGTCCACTTCCAGAAACATTAAGTAAAAACAAATATAGTTTTTCCATTCAAGATTTGCACACGAAATATATTATTCTGATACCACTGCGAGAAACGACGAGCAATCCATACTAACTAATCTGCTGGATCATTATATTTACATCTTTTCTTCTCTAAGGCACATCTCAACTGATCAAGGCACCAACGTTGTATCGGAATTTGTGCAAACATTTAAAAAGCTTTTTAGAATCAAGCACATCAAAACAACTGCTTTCCATCCACAATGTAATGAAACACTTGAAAGAACTCACGGAACCATCAATGATCTGTTGGAGACATATATGGCCGTTAACGAGACGGAATTGGACCAAAAACTGTGAATTGAAATAGATGCATTTTTTAAAATAAATAAGTGTTGTATTTGGGTAAATTATATGAACACTTTTTTATTAATCTATCGAACAGAAACATATTTTGACTGATTTCATATGAAATCTGTCTTGGAACACGCACTACTGCTGTGAAAAATTGCACGGATTGCACAGCCACACAAAAAAAGGTATACGGAGTCAAAGAAACGATCTATATAGACGGAGAGCTAGCTACTAAAAACGACTCGATTCATTGCCCAAGATAAAAGCTCGAAAATTGTAAGAAAAACTTTAATACATCATGAAATGGTACCTCTGCCAGTCTGCAACCTTTGCGTATGAAAATGGTAGCCGGTTTTCCACGACGTGAAATTTGCCAAAAAAATCGATTAGGTGGGCGCGTCAAATTTGTTTAGAAACATTCTTCAGGTTTCAACTAAGAGCGGTCAAACAATGGCAGAAGTCTAGTCGCTCGGAAAACCCTTGGCAGAAGTGATTAAAAAGTCCGGGCGCCCCCCCCCCCCCACAGAGGTGGTTCCCGCGCCTACCTTTTTTCCCGACATTCTTCAGACCTTAACTAAGAGCTGCGCCATGCTCTCCCTCGCAAAACCGAGCGACTGGCTTAAAATTGGACGCGCAAGAAAAAATTTGACTTTCACAGCGAGTTTTCATCGTATCGCGATGATTTTTTTTTTTAAATTGAGGTAGAATTTGAAAGGAATTGTAATGGCATACATAAAGATTGCTTCATCATGCAAGTTTAGCGAGGACTCGTGTATTCATAATTATGTTAACATTTTCGACTAAATTAATTTTCCCGAGGTTTTGCATTATGCTAAAGTTCTGCCATTACACACAGCTCTTAGTGAAGGTCTGAAGAATGTCGGGAAAAAAGGTAGGCGTGGGAACCATATCAATTTGAGGGGGGGGGGGGGGGGGCCGGACTTTTCAATCACTTCTGCCAAGGGTTTTCCAAGCGACTAGACCTCTGCCATTGTTTGACCGCTCTTAGTTGAAACCTGAAGAATGTTTCTAAACAAATTTGACGCGGCCACCTAATCGATTTTTTTGGCAAATTTTACGTCGTGGAAAACCGGCTGCCATTTTCATACGCAAAGGTTGCAGACTGGCAGAGGTGCCAATTCATGATGTATTAATGTTTTTCTTACGATTGTCGAGCTTTGATCTTGGGCACCGAATCGAGTCGTTTTTTGTAGCTAGCTTTTGGACTAATATAACATTGTAGCAATATTGGTCCAGCATAGTCGAAATCCAAATTTTTTTAATTTTCTGCTTAACATTTGTTTTGATTGACTTTGAATTTTTGGTTTAGGTTGAATTTTTGCAACTTGACTGCTAAACATCTGAAATCATTTTTGGGGCTTAGAAGAGGAGAGGAGAGGGCAAATGTTTAGTGGCCAACTTGAAAAAATTTAACCTAAACCATAAATTCGAAGTCAAATACAGAAAAAAGGTGGTAAGCAGGAAACGGTACGGATGAAGGATACAAAGTTAAGACAATATAAAATATTATTAATAAAATCACTCCACCGTTATGGTAGACAAAAAAATTGAAATTTCCAAACTTATATTCCACAAAAAAGAATATAAACTATGCAAAGTGCAGATATTTTGTGGACAGATTACAAGGAATTAAAATAGTAAAATATGAAGCATGTCAGAATGGAATTAAAAATAACCATGACCAACAAAATTGAAATGTTTAAACTTATGTTTCACACGGAGGAATAGAAACCATGTAAGCGCAGACATTTTGTGGACGGATTAGGAAGAATTGAATTATTCGCAATTGCAGCATGTAAGTATGGGCTTAAAAATAACTATGAGAGGTGTGTCTACTGCTCGCATTAAGAGGAATTAAAAAAATGGAAAATATGTTCGCCTGCGTGGAACACAACACAAGTCGCAATCTTTAAGGAAATAGAAAAGAATTGGTTTCGGAGATAAACCTCTTCTTTCGTTGGGCACTTCCCCCAATGGAAAACTAGCACATTCAAAACTAGCTGTGAATTCGATCTCGAGTGTTTCCACTTTGTTTGTATTTATAATTATATGGTGCTCATTTCACGAGCACTTTGCTTCCCGTTAGCAAATGTATTTGCTTCCTCATAGAGGAAGCATTAGTTATTTTTTTGAATAATAGACAAACCAAAGCCTTCATTTACCTCAATTTAAAAATAGATACTTACCAAAAATGAAAAATTACAAAATATTACAAAAAATGTTTTAAATACAAAGACAAATCAGACAAATCAAATCTTGCGTTCGAAATAATAATTTTTTGAGCTGGAAAAGGGAAAGGAAAAGTTCTGTCGCACCCTATCCCTTTCCCAGCTTCATGATTTCTTCACAAAAATTGTCAGAATATTACTCTATTTGAAAAATTATGATCAACAAGTCTTTTCTACTCATGTATCAACTTTAAATTATGTCGATGAAAAAAGTTTTTCTGTTTGAAACTGATGATTCAGATATTATGAATGAGCAGAACTTCCCTAATCTTCAATAAAGTGTGTTATTGTTATTATAGATCAATCGATTTGCCTCGAATCAAGAGATTTTTTCCGTTCTTGCATCAATTTTGAATTATGACACTGAAAAAAGTTTTACTATGAAAAACCGTGTTTTCGAATATTATGCAATTTCACAATTTCTATACTCTTCAATAAAATGTATTAATATTATAGGTCAATCGATTCGTCTCGAATCAACACATCTTTTCTGTTGTTGCATCAACTTTGAATTATGTTAATGAAAAAAGTTCTATAAAAAAACGATTTTCAAAATATATAAATTACCATAACTTCCCTACTCTTTGATAAAATGCGTTATTATTATAGGTCAATCGATTCGTTTCGAACCAAGGAATCTTTTATATTCTTGCATCAACTCTGAATTATGCTAATGAAAAAAGTTTTACTATAAAAAACCGATTTTCAAAATATATAAGTTACCATAACTTCCCTACAATTTGATAAAATGCATTAAAATTATAGGTCAACCGATTTGTTTTGAACCAAGAAATCTTTTATATTGTTGCATCAACTCTGAATTATGCTAATGAAAAAAGTTTTACTATAAAAAACCGATTTTCAAAATATGTAAATTACCATAACTTCCCTACTCTTTGATGAAATGCATTATTATTATAGGTCAATCGATTCGTCCCGCACCAAGGAATCTTTTACGTTCTTGCATCAACTTTGAATTATGCCAATGAAAAAAGTTTTACTATAAAAAACCGTATTTTCAAATATTATGCATTACCATAGCTTCCTGACTCTTCAATAACATTTATTAATATTATAGATCAATCGATTCGACTCGAATCAACACACCTTTTCTGTTTTTGCATCAACTTTAAATTATGTTAATGAAAAAAGTTTTACTATAAAAAACCGATTTTCAAAATATATAAATTACCAT
>CAKNXH010061237.1:87817-113916 GCA_932178445.1 Andricus quercusramuli
TTACTATAAAAAACCGATTTTCAAAATATATAAATTACCATAACTTCGCTACTCTTCAATAAAATGTATTAATATTATAGGTCAATCGATTCGCCCCGAACCAAGGAATCTTTTATATTGTTGCATCTACTTTGAATTATGCGAATGAAAAAAGTTTTACTATAAAAACCCGATTTTTAAAATATTATTGAGTGCTACAAAAAAATGCCATGAATATTTTTAGAAATTCTTCGGTCAGTTTCAAGATATTAGTGAGGAAAATAAGCTCTCCAAATTTCATCAATTTATCTGCAACCGTTTTCTAGTTATCGTATTCACAAAAAAGCGTGACATCCACACATCCACACATCCACACACACACACACATCCGGACATTTGATTAGAACATTGTATTAGACATTTTTAAATTAGGGACGGTTTAGTTAAATGAATTTAAAAATTTTGAAAAATGTTACCATTACAAAGCTTCCTCTATGAGGAAGCAAAAATTAAATAATGCTCACTCTTTCGTCTGTTCCTGAAAATATTAATTTTTCTCTATTCTTCTCTTCTTACCGGGTTTACGAAAGCACAGGATTAACGCCAATTTTAATGACCTTTGGAAGAAAAGACAATTTACCTTCAGCCTTAGCAGCAACGATGTCATTAACCCAACAAAAATCGTGAGATACTTGGCGAAAAACAGATGAGGAATATTTTGAAAAGGGAAGGCCTACCATTTAAAAGACACAGGAACGATTAAAAAGACAGCAAGATGCGACGTTAGTCATCAGTAATCCTTTTCTCAACCCAGGAGATTTAGTCCTATTGCATAACGATAGCAAAGCAAAAAAATTAGAAAGTGAATGGCTTGGACCCTACACCATATAAAACGCGTCCATTTTTCTGATTAGAAAATTCTGTACAATAATCAGAATTACACTACACACGCTAATAGTTTAAAGCCCTATCACCAATAACTTGATCGTTTCATTTTATATTTTGAAAACTGATTTTATTAAAGTACAGAATATTATACGATCTCACTCTTGGAAAGAAAAGGCAACGGACATTATATCTTACTTAAGCTAACTTCGTTAATCCCTCTTTCAGTATTTGCACTTTATAAATGCGGAGTTTGCGAATTAATTTGAAAATGTCTTTCTAACCTCTGCATTAATCTTTACAGTACCACAAATATGATAAACAACGAAATATTACCACAAGTGGTCCCCCACACGGAAAAAATAAGTCTTGGAACATTTCGTAGATTAGTGCCAGACTTCAGGACGGGCCATCATTTTCATGAAGTCTCGTATACTTTCCATAAAGTGGTCATACATTTTCATGGAAAAATAAAGAAAAGTCATGGAAGTTTTCAAGCGCAGTCAAGAAACAACAGGCTTGGAATTCTTAGAAGACAGTTTAAAAAATATATATATACAGTCATGAAGTGGCTATAAAATAACTTCATATTTGCAAAGACTTAAATTGAATAAGTGCGTGATTCAAAAACTTAGAACTCGAATGCAAGTCAGAAAAACAGTCCATGACTGTCTGCGAGAATTTTCAGAGGCGCGCTCAGTGGGGCTCAGAGACAAATTCACATAGGTAAGATTGAAGTAGACACTGGTCAAAAAATAATTTTCCGTGAAAAATTATATTTTTCCATTAAAAAAAAAAATTGTTTAATTGAATTGTTATGCAAAATCAGTCTTGCAGCAAGTTGTCTAATTCGCAGTCCTCACTAAAATTCTTTTTACGCGGCCACGCAGTTTTCAGCTGTAGCAGAACACCAAGATTTTTTACTGTGTTTTCAGCCCGATCGATTAGCCGAGGGGCTTGCGCGGTTAGGAATGAGTTGCGTTAGTCTCGTGTCTAAGATACGTAGTTCGAATCCCCGCAGCGTGCGTCCGATTTTTTAGAGCGTAAAAAGCGAGCGATTGATATAAGTATTAATTGTGTGTGTTATAATAATATTTAAATAAATATGTAAGTTGAAGGTAATAATATTATAAATTTGGAAAATAATTTTTTATTTTTTATTAGCATAAATGGCTAGCTTGACAGTCTACGCACCCTTCCTTGACTGTCTTTGAGAATTTAATATTGGAGTGTTGAACGGCTTACACATTTTTCTGTGATATTTTGTTGATGGAGTCTAGGAGTGCTTCACTGACTATGCTGGACGCAATTTAAGAAGTCTTTTATTTCTTCAAGCACTATTTGCATGATTTTCCAATATGATATTTTCAAATTATCAAATGCTTTTAGACCTATCCTAAAGTCACAGACTCGGTCAATGAAAATTTCCAGCACTTTTTTTTCCGTGTACGTACCAACAAGCGCACCGACGATCAATTTAGAGAGTGAGTCAGATAAATAATAAACCTATTAAGATTAGAAGGAATTATTCTATGCAAGTACACCAGAGCTTCGTTATATGCTAAATCTCGGGGGTTGCCTGAACATGGCCTTGTGCATATATCGCCACCAGCGAAACGTAAACAGGCAGGGCCGCCTGAATCGTTTCCATGACATTGCGCAATCTACTTGACTGCGGAGTAATGCAGTGCGTCCCTTCATAGGCGGAGCCGCAACCGTCTCTCACCCTGCCCCCTGAGAAACTGTGGGACGAGCATTTCTAGGAATTGCTAATATCGCCTGCAGTCGCGCGAGCATATAACGAAGCTCTGGTGTACAAAGACTTTTTGGAGAGGGGAGGTTTGAAGCTAGAAAAAATAAGTAAATATATTTTAGTTTTGTAGTCGCGCTCTTCTAAAATAGAATAGTTTTGTAAGCTAAGAATAGAAAACTTCACTCCCTTCCTTTTTAATGATAAGAGCAGTAGATTGTACTCATTCATCATGGGACCGCCCCGGCAGTGCCTTGGCCCCAAAGTCATTCCTTGTCTGACTGCTACGGCAGCGACTAGTGTTTCAAATAAACTAACTGACCAGATCTAGGAATCTGCGTCAGGACAAATTAAATTATACATGACTTCAATTTAGACCGCCACTCACACTTCGAAATTTTTTTTAATTTTTGCAATATTCCAATGTCTGAATATCACAAGGAATATTCAGTAGTATTTATAATAGAAGAATATTTTATTTATTTCTTTACAGGTTTTTTAATTTGTCATAAAATTGAGTAATAGGCGTAGAGTATTACTCGTAAATAAAGTAAAACAATTCAGTACAAATTGTCAACACTTTCCTTTATTTATAAATGAATATCCGCCGAAAAATAGATTCTGCTTGTGAAAGATAATATTATCTTTGGAAGAAGATTAAAAAGTGCAGATATGGATTTGAACTATTCTTATAGAATTTTTAGTATGCGTTATCAAACGTTTTTCTACAAGAGAAGTATTCAAAAAAAAAATACTTTCCAATACCAATGTGATATTAAAAAAGTAAGGTTACTTTTTAATCAAAAAACAGATTTAAGAAAGCTTTAAAAATAGGAAAAAGTAATTTCCTTACTTGATATTATCTTTCATCTTTGAACCTCAAATTATATTTTTTAATTCATGATTAATTTATTAGTTTTTTATCTACTATTTGAATTTTATCGATAAAAAGTCATGTGAAGTGTTAAAAACAATACTTGACTTATTAAATTGTCGCCCAATTCTCTACTTGCCACAAATTACTAAATTAATAAATTGAAGTCACCTTGCAACAGTACATTTTGTGTTTAAACATGATTAGGAATCCACTCGAAGTTGTCGCTAGATGTAAGTCGCACTCACGAGCTACATTCGCGCGCACGTGACGTGAGTATCAGATGGACCCACGAAGGAATAGTAAGGAGTGGTATCACCCTATGTATTTGGTGAGCAGAGGTGGGACATGTGACGTCCAAGAATTCGTTAATGCTTGCTAGGAATGAAAACTTGTGTGCTGCCCCGTGCACATGTGAGAGAGCTGTTTTCACATTCACATCTCGATGCACATGTGGGTTATGTTCGTTTGTTTATGTTCGTTCAATACACAAGTTCGAAACTTCAAACGCGTGTTGACATCGTTGGCATGGCAAGCGCCAGTGCGCATGTGCACGGGGCAGCATGAGAGTTTTCAATAGTAGCAAGCATTAACGAATTCTTGGACGTCGCTCGTCCCACTCCCCACTTACAGGGATACTACTCCTTACTATTCCTTCGTGGATAGACCTTTGCTGATTTGACACGTAGCCCCATTCGTCGGTAGAAATCTTCAACATTTGAGCAATTATATTATGTATTTTCAATCATTTATTACGCAGCTATTACAAAAATGTACCTGAAGTTTGCAGAAGTGAAATAACAGAAAATTTTGAGAGTAAAAAATAGTGAACTGAAGTTTACAGGTACGTGAAAGTACTAACGTCTAATCATGAAATTCCCTAGAAAATATAGTGCAAATTTAATGTCGAATTTGGTTGTTTTAAATAATATCCAAGTGTTAAAAGACTGGGACGTGATATGTAAATTTTTTACGTATAATTCACAGGGCAATCATCTCATCATACTGCACAATATTTGGAATTATTTGCGGACCTACTACCTACTTATGCTGGATTTACTTATATATCGGATATCAGATTGCCATATTATTAAAAAATGTCTCATAATATATCAATCTAATCTGATTTAGGGAAACAGATTAATATAATTTATTCTCTGATCAATTCGTACACACTCACGGAGTCGCATCCAGCCCGAAAGTATGCGACTTGCACGATGTACGACCTACATGAACCTCCATTGATGACGCATCTGCGTCTCAATGTGAACGCACGCTGGAGGAACGCGGATCTGAAGGAACACTTTTTCATAGTTCCTGTTTAGTTCGTTGATACCCGGTAGATGACCATTGGCGGGTGCCGAAATTTTCAACTGCGCATGTGCTGTAAAGCGCGGGCCTATTTGAAGTCAATAAATACTATGAATAATCATACAGATGAATATTGAAAACTTTTTTTTTTATAATTTATTTAACCAATTACATCAAAAGGCTGGGGAGAGATACTGGTGGAATGGGAAACTCGAAGAGCTGCGCAGGGTAACCAGAGAGAGGTTCAATACGTAAGGCTAAGCAGGAGAGCTGGACCAACTTTTACACAGACATCGAGAAGGGAGCTGAGGTGTCTGGACTGGACAGGCTGCTTTCTCGAAATCCGGACGCTATTCTCTCCACTCTGAAATTGCCCCCAGGGGGATACTCAGAGTCTGACGGGGATACCTTGGCCCATCTGATCAGGGCATATTTTCCAAGCTTTCCAAGGTCTGGAGAAGGGGCGACGGCAGCTCAGAGGCAGGCAAAGTCACCTGTGGCCCAATTGGGCCCCAAACGACGGCTTGTCAACGAGATTGTCACCCCTGCCAGGGTCAGGTGGGCCCTGAAATCCTTTAGTCCTTACAAATCTCCTGCCCCGGATGGCATATATCCAGCCCTCATACAGAGGTCTGGAGAGATCATCATAGGGCCACTAGTGAGACTTGCTAGGGCTAGTTTTGTCCACGGTGAAGTCTCGAATGGAAAGGATCAGGGGACTGATTTTGAGAGGCGTCACTGGAGCCTCGAAGTCGACACCCACGATGGCACTGGGGGCAATAATTTAAAATATTAATTAAATATTTATTTAATTTAAAATATAAATAAATTTTTTATAAAAATTTTAAATTTAAATAAAATTTAAAATATTTTAAATAGGCTTAGAGCCCCTCCATCTTACCATCAAGGCCGTGGCTGCGAAGGCGGCCTGGAGGCTAAATTTGGGGAATGACAGAAGGATCTCGACAGTGACAAGATGGTCACTCGCCACCTCTTCGACAAGAAGTATCGAGTTAGCCTATCCACGAAGGAGGAATGCGTTAACGGCGACGCATACCTGCCCTGTGATGGAGACAACTGGTTTACAGATGGATCCAGGAACGAGGAGAATGCAGAAGCTGGCTTATAGTATCGTAGAAGGAATGGAATGGGCTTCACAATTGAGATGGGGTCCTACGCCACAGTTCTACAATCTGAGATTATGGCTATACTCCAGTGTGCCTACAAGGCAAGGAAGTACGGCGATAAAAAGAACATCCGTATCTGCTCAGACAGCAGGGCTGCTATATTGGCCTTGAATGGAACAACGACTACGTCGCTATTAGTATGGGAATGCTTTGAAGCACTAAATACGTTAGCGACCGGAAACCGAGTCACTCTGCTTTGGATCCCTGGACACAGTGGTATCAAGGGCAATGAGATATCGGATAGGCTAGCCAAGCTAGTAGCAGGAAGAAATTTTACTGGACCCGAGCCAGTGGTAGGTATTTCCAGCAGGTCAGTCACTGAAGTAATTAGCAGTTGGCTGACTGAGGAACATCAGAGTGAGTGGGATTTGGTTCCTGTTTGCAGACAGGCCAAAATTCTCTTGGGCTTAAAGCTTAATTCCAACCGAGCTATGGAAATACTCAAGCTCGGGAGGAATGAAATCAATGTCCTAACAGAACTATTCATAGGACATGGGAAATTAGGATATCACAGACATAAGATAGGGCTTGCAGAAAGTCCCCTCTGTCGTCTGTGCGGAAAGGATAGTGAGACATCCACTCAAATCCTTTGCTACTGCCCTACGGTTGCGGGGAAACGTCTAACACTCACAGGTAATTATTTTATCAGTGAGTTGCAGATATCAGCCAATAGCGTGGCTGCGGTCCTCTCCCTATGGAGAGGGCTATGGGTCATGCTTAGGCTCACAAGGGGACGCAACGGGATTACCCAAGCGTCAGGGGCTGCTAAGGTCTCAACCCAGAACTAATAATAATAATAACCAATTACATTGAATGATAGAAATACATAACTTCTAAAAAAATTAATATCGACATAATATAACATGAGTATATTATATCATTTGGAATGGTGCCGAGCTTTTTGGTACATGCACAGCTCAAGACGTCGAACTTTCAACATAACCTTCAGAACTGTCACATTTTATATACCCTATCTTCCTTTTAAGAATGACTAATTTGTATAATTTTGGAATCCTTATTAAATTTTCCCCAATGCGATATTATTTAATCCGAATAAATAAATTAAAATCTGCAGCATCAACATGTAAAATCTTTGAGGGTTGTCAAGTAAGAAGTGACATAAAGGCTCTATTACAACCATTTGAGTCAATACTTCGGGTTCATTTGGAAACTATTCATCATTCGGGTTCCTTTTCAGCAAGAGAATTTCATTTTTTTTTGCAGCTCCTCTTGAACCAAAAATTGGTTCTAATAGAAACCCCAGTTTTTTCTGTGTTTCTATCGCGTAAGAATGGCCTTATCATATACAATTTTTCCGAGATTTTACCAGTATCTGCATTTTCAAATGTCATCAATTAAACAACAAATTTGGTTTGCATACATGAAAAGGGCACACCTAAATTGGTTGAGAATATCTCACGAGATATACAAATCATCAATGAGTATAGGGAAGTAAACGAAGAGAAATTCTAATAGTTTTCGTCATGGGTGATTATCTCTGATTTTGCTCTCACTTTCTTCTTACATAAAACGAAAATTTCCACAGACAGGGGATAAATAATAACCAATGATTACCTACGTCTTGCATCGTTCCTCTAATGAATCTTCTACTCTGCATCAAATTTACTGGAAGTTTCATATCAGAATGAGCAGCATGTAGATCCACTGTGGCTAGGCAGTACTTGCCTTGAACTTTCACGGTCATTTTATCGACCTTCACGCGTGTGTCAATGCCAAGGCATTGATCAAAATCACCCAACTGGTTGACGTTTCCCCGCAACAGACCAGAAGGGATTTTCCCACTCGAATCTAACACTGAAATTTAAAACCAAAATCAGACAAAAATATATCATTTACTACCGTATTAATTTATCAAGATCAAAATCCTTACTTTGCAAAGCCCACAATTTGAGTCCACGTAGTTGGCGTAGAAATATTTTTCCGTGTTGTTGACAAGTTGGATCATTCACAGCCGTAAAATTTGGTACGAAAGATGGCACGTGAAGTAATTCATCGTTTAACTCAGCAAGTGTCAATGAAGTCTCCCTTTGATTCTTAGATTTTTTAAATTCCGTATCCTTCCCTAGAAATCATTTAATTTATATTACACTGATTGCATACGTTTTATTGTCTGAGAATTGGCATTCAGCGTCTTTTTTCTGTATGCTGAGTAAGCCAGCGAAACTTTTTTATCACACCAGGTTTCATTGTCCCCCATGGCTTTTTTCGTTCAAATAATTCTGTGTGATTATTATCGGACTCACCCTCTAGATAATGAATATGTTGGAAAAATACTCTAGCATGTATAGCTACAGTATTTTCTCAACAGATTCTTAATCTATGGAATGAATGTTGTAAGAATCACCGTCAGTGATTCGAAGGAAGAAGAGTCGAAAAATGTCGGACTGTGCAAGCAGGACCGACACCGTAAACGTTTTCAAGGTACAAACTCTTATTAGTCCTTTTGTATGAGAAGGGAAGAAGATACTTTTTGGCCTTTTTTCATCACTATTACTCAACTATCGTACCAAAAAATCAGCTTGTCTTGCTTCAAGAAAATATATTTGTATGAAGAAAATGTAGTTTCTTTATTTGACTACAGTAGAAGTCCGATAAGTTTCTCATTTCGGGGCTGTAGGGGCGGAAAATTCCAGGAATTGCAGACTTATCGGATGCCCCCTCTAGTAGCACAATATTAGGTGCGCGCATGTGTAAGAATGATGCGCAAATCATGAGCAAAATAGCGCACGTAGTGGGAGAAACCCAATTAGTGTGCGTGCCGTGCGCGTGATAATGTTTTAAGGGCAATGTACACTTATCGGACGGCAACATATCGGACTTGTACTGTACATTTACTTGAGATGAATATTTTCTTGGATCAAAAAAATATTGTATCGTCCGCATTCGTAACGATATTTTCTTGATTCAATATCAATCATTTTTGCGTATACTTGCACTATCAATCTTGGAGTATTAACTCCACAAGACAAATGCAGGCTCAAAGTTTTCATTTCTGAAGATGAATTGTATTCTGGACCCAAAAAAAGCTAGCACTGAACCTCGTATTTTTTTGTACACAGTGACCAATTGGCCACTCAAATATCAGACAAAAATTCTCAGCTATTTCACAAATTGCAAAAAGATTTGCAATGTTGTTCGAAAATTTTAAATTAAGGGCTCAAAATTACAAAATTGTATATCCAAACATTGTTTAAATTTATAATTTGAACGCCTACTTTGGAAAAGTTTAATTTAAATGCCTTCAAAAAGGAGATATTAAAATCTAACAAAAAATTCTATTCAATTTATATGACTACGGTGCATTCACGTGTTTTCATGCGACAGCGTAGAGTATCTTAATGTTGTACATTACGATACAAAACTTGTGATTGCACAGACATCAATCAAAATAGTACGACTGGCAAATGGTGCTTTCTTGAACTACAGGGAAAACTTTTATATCCTTCTGGTGAAGTTTGTATACTGAATTGTGCTGAAAATCGCAATCAAATATTGCCACTATGGTTTGCTAAATCGGAATTAAGGTTCTAAAAGGCACTTGGACTTCCGTTTCCGGCACGAAGGTGTTTGATAGCGGTGATAGTGTGTTGCTGAATTTGATAAATTGCAGTGAGATTTGAGGTATTTTCACGATTTCTTATGCGACAGCGTAGAGTATCGTAATGTTGTAAATTACGATACAAAAATTGTGAATGAACCGTCATCAAACAAAATAGTACGACTGGCAAATAGTACTTTCTTGAACTATAGGGAAAACTTTTATATCCTTCTGGTGAAGTTTGTATACTGAATTGTGCTGAAAATCGCACTCAAATATTGCCACTAAGATTTGTTAAATCGGAATTAAGGTTTTAAAAAGTCACTTGAACTTCCGTTTCCGGCTCGAAGGTGTTTAATAGCGGTGATTGTATGTTGCTGAATTTGGGAAATTGCAGTGAGATTTGAGGTGAGTTAATGCGTAGAGTGTGAAGGAAGGGTTTTTAAGTGAAAGCTTGAATGTTCAAATTAATAGAAGTGGAGCAGTGAGTAATATTTTGAGGATTGCATTCTCTTTTGGGTAGCCTGAGAGGTTATTGCGTGTGACGTGTGAAGGATCCACCCGCAAAAATCAGAAAATGTACAGAACGCCACCGGGAAATAACCTAAATGGAGCGGAGAAGAAAGACAAGGGGAAGGATGAAGACAAAGTTAAACATATATGGCCAACAGAAGAAGAACATTTACAGTTACATGACATGCGTAAAATGATGATAGAAGTGACGGGAATTTATGAGGAAAAGCAGCAAAAACGGGGCGAGGAAATGAAGAAAGAAATAAGGCGGGAAATGGACGAACTTAGGAAAGAAATGGCGAAATGGGCAAAAGTTAGGGAAAAGTTAGAAAAAAGATGCAGACATTGAAGCAAAGACTAGAAAAGCTAGAAGAGTCTAATAAAAAGGTAAAGGAGTTGAGAGGTAGAATTTAAAAATAGAAGGCTCAAGCCGGGAGTTTAGAGGTGAGGAGTGTGGAAATAAGGAGAAGGAAAGGCTGAGAAAAGTAAAACAGAGAATAGAAAAGAAAGAGAAAGAAAAAAGAAAAAGAAACATAGTGATAAAGGTTCTAAGATTAGAAGGGAAGGAAATGAAGGAAGTGGTGGAAAATGTATAAAAAAGGATAGATGCTCAAGGAGAGAAAGAGGAAATGTGAAGTGTAGGAGAGAAAACGCGAAATAGAGAAAAAACGGTACTATTGAAACTTAAGAAATGGGAACATAAGAGGGAAGTGCAGTATAAGTTAAGGCGAATAGCGGAAGAGGAAGAGAGTAAGGGAAAAAGAACTTTAGTTAAGTATCGCAGAATACCGATAGAAGGTGTATGGTTGGATTGTGGCGGAGAAGGGGAAGAGTTAGTAGAAAATGAGGTGCCGGGAAACTAGGAGAGAAAGGAACGGAAGATAGGAGAATAAGAGATACTAAGAAACAAGAAACGAAAGTAGAGAAGAATGGATGATATGTTACTGGAATATAGCAGGTTTGGAGAGAAAGGATAGGGACTCTAAGGAAAATTTGGCGCAAATGGATATAGTAGTAATGATGGAGACGTGGCTAGATGAAAAGAGATGGGAAATAGTAAGGGGAAGGTTACCAAGAGGTTACAAATGGCATGTTCGAAATGCAAAGAGGAAGAATAAATAAGGCATCACAATCGGAGGAATGGTGGTGGGAGTAAGCAACGAATGTATAACAGGGAAGGATAAGAAAGGAAGGAAAGAACAAGAAGAAGGATTAATAGTGAAAGAGATAAAGATGGGAGACGAGAGGTAGAAAATACCGGGGGATTATATGAACGGTGATATGCAGGAGAAATCAGAGGAGATGAAAGAAATGATGAAAGGAAATGAAGAAGAGATTAGGCTTATTGTGGGAGAAGATTTCATTACAAGAAGAGGAGATGGAGGAGGTAGGGAATCGGGAGGAGAGCAAGGAAGAAAATCCAAAGATAATATACTGAATGGGGAGGCAAATAAATTGTCAAAGAAGTTGAAGGAGTTGGGATGGTTCATGTGAAACGGAAATATAAAAGGAGATGACAGAGAGGAATATACACGCTCAGGAAGAGAAAGGGGAACGGTAATTGATTATGTTATAGTGGACGATGAGGTAAGAGAGAAGATCAAGAAACTTGAGGTAGGGGATTATATTGACTCGAATAATTTTCCCATAATAGTGACATTGGAGGGAGAAGAAAGTAATAACCATATAGACAAAATGGAAGCAAAGGTAAAAAGAGCAAGAAAAGAGCATTGATCAATGGAAGGAAGACAACAGTTTGAATAAAAGTTCAAAAATATCAAAATAGAAGGCATAAAGAGAGGATTAAAGTACACAAGCAAAAAAAAAGTTAGCAAAAGCGGGCATAGAAGTGAATGGGATGAGGAATGTAAAGAAAAAAAGAAGGAGGTCAGAAAGGAATTGTGAGAATGGAGAAAAGAAAAACGTAGTGGAAAAGAATATAGGAGAAAAAAAGAAGGAGTGTACTGAGTTGTGTGATCAAAAGAAAAAGCAGGAGAATAATAGGTTTGAGGAAGAGGTGGAGAAGGCTAGGATGAAAGAAAAGGTTTGGAAGGTAGTTAGTAGAGAGAGAAAAAGAGTAAACCAAGATATTGAGATGGTAGAATAAAAAATATGGATTTGTTAGGAGGCGTAGACAGAAATGTTTGAAAAGGAGGAAAATACGGCAAGGAAACGGATGAGGAGGAGGACATCACAAGGGAGGCAATATTTAAGGTATTAGTGATATTGAAAGATAAAAAGGCACCTGGTATAGATGAGATTCCAAATGAAGTCTGGAAATATGGGAAGGAAGGAATGGTCATGGATAATGAAAGGCAAAGGGAAGGAGGTTAAAGAATATAGAGGAGTGACAATAATGCCAGCATGGTATAAAGTATATGTAAATGTTTTATCGGAGAGGTTTAAAAAAAAAGTTGCGAAAAAAATGATAGAGCCGCTGAATCAAACAGGGTTTGAAAAAAGGATAAGGTTGCTGGATGACATATATATTCTGAACTATTTAGTGAATAAGAGGATAGAAGGGAGAAAGGGCCGAAGAGAGCAATGTTTGTGGACTTAAAGGCAGCGTTTGACTCATTAGACCCAGGCAAAATATAAAAAATGAAGTTGGAAGAGGGGATACGAGAGGGATTAATGAAGAGAGTATCAGAAATTTTTAGAGAAACAAAAAGCAGGCTCAAGATAGGAGAGCAAGTAGGAGATAGTGTGTTAATTAGTGCCGAAGTGCTAATACATCACACTATTCAATCGTTTATATATAAATATGGCCCTGAAAAAAGAAGTAAGAGAAAATAAAGAACAACCTAGGGATCTCGATTCACGAACGGTTGGGCGAACGCATTTAAAAGTTTTATTTTAGATTATATTAGTATTCATGGTCTCAGTTTTCTGGATTTTACTCGTGTAGCACGTTGTAAGGGTCGATACACTTTACCTTCATTTATGAAATTAACACAAAAAAGTTATCTAGCATATGAAGCTGACTGCTGTATTCGACGTTCGTTTGCTTCTGCTGTGCTTGACTGATGCCTTGACCTTCATCGGGTTTTGGTGTGCTCGCTCACACGTTGACTTACTCAACTGATATCTTTAGCGTGAAAAGTACACAAATCACTCGCTTCAATAGATTGTTTGACATTGAAATTTTGTTTGTCTTGTCGAAACGCACAACATTTTTTTTACGGCAGGTTGTGAAATGTCTACATTTCGGGGATTCGAAAGATTTAGTATAAATTCATTTACCTTCCATTGAAGATGTAATCTTTTACTGTCAATAGAAAAGGTTCAAGCTAGGGACAGATTTCGGAGGGAATGAAGAACCTCCTTTTTCACCAATTGCCGATAATGTGGCTAAGAAAGCAGAGACAATTTATATAAAAGCGTCCATCTCAATTGTGTTCAAGATCCATTGAAAAGAGTTTATCATTAAAAAGAAAAGTATACGATTTCAAGGCATTTGCGAAAAATCTTTTCGGCATTGCTGCATGCAAGTATGCTGATTTTAAAAATTGAAGATGCCCAATGCATAAGGAAGTACCCATACTCTAACAGGCTTTTCATTTTATTCAGAGGTGTCCAAGATTGGGGGAAATTGCTTCAGTAGACGTTCCTGAATGAATATTGAGGCTTCATGCTATTCCTCTGTATTAGAGGTTAAGAAAGGTTCATCACAATCTGACTCAGAAATTAGTGACAAAGAAGAAAAGTACGTTTCTTTCAAAAAATCCAAAATGAGCTCTCCTAATCAATCCCGGATTCTTCTCACAAAAAATTCTCTCGTATCCCAAAGATTTGGTGTCAGCTCTCATGCTACGGGACTTATCGTGTCATCTGCATTCAAAGATGCAAATATGCTTGAACCTTGTCTAATTACATATAAAAACCAAATCGTGAAAGGATGAATCAAGCAAGTGGAGATCATAGAGCTTATATAAGAGAAAGGATAGAAAAAGCAGCAGGAGTAATGAAACAGATATGGAAAATAGGAAAAAGAAGGTCAAAAAACATTGAAGAAGAATTTGGTAATTTAATACGCTGACATGGTCGTTATTAGGTCATGGAGCAGAGATATCGGAATGAAAAGAAAGGAAAGAGATTGAGAATTCACGAGAAAGGTATATAAGGTGGACGCTGGGTGTAGACTCGAGGTCTCTGGGATATATGGTGAGAGAAGAAGCGCAAAGAAATAAATATAATTTACGGTATAAGATGATAAAAAAGGAAGGAGTACCAAAGTATTTGAAAAAGGGATGGGGAGAGAGAAGATGGACCAGAATAGCAAGATTTATATTGGGCAACGAGGTAAGGGAAGGGATATATCGGGAAAAGAAAGAGAACAGAAAGCTGGCAAAATAATGTTGTAAAGATTCTGATGGAGGATGGATTGTGGGAAGAGTGGATGAAGGAGTTGGAGGGGGCTAGATGAGCGAATGAGAAAAAATGAATGAATGGATGTGAAAAAATGGCAAAATGTAGGTACAACAGAAATGAAAGAAAAAGGAAACGGAAGTGAATAGAATTAGAAGCGTAAAGATTTGTAAGTAATGTTTATGTAATAGCATAAGTAGAGTAAGATGCGGTTGCGTTCTCGCTCTCTCTCGCTTGCACTTTCACTTTCGATCGCTCACTCACTCGTTCGCTAACACGTCCAAAATTGCGCTATTGTAAAAAATAGAAATAAGAATCTAGATATAATACATTATGTAAATAGTTGTAGATAAATTTAAATAGTAAGGATAAGATAATGAAAAGTATGTGGGCGGAAGTATTGCATGGAAAGAAGGTCATGTAAACACTTGGGGGACAAATTATGAATAAAGAATAAGAAAGATGCACTTTGAACGATTTTTCTCAACCCCGGAAGGAATTTCGCGGTTTCAGGATATTGGATACGCCTCTGGTTTTTCGAAAAAATACGATAACTGCAAAGAAGTGAGAGTGGAAAAGTGTAGCTCGATCGTGCAGTGGAAATCCACTCCCAATAACAGTCGGATCTGCATGCTGCTGCCACCTGTTCTGGAAGAAATTTTAAATTTGAATAAAAAATTTGATTTCTGATTTTTTTTTTTTTTTGTTTATTGAAAAGTTCGAATAATTGGCGTATACAATAATATCACTGTCATTGAAATAAATAAATAATTTCTTATTGAAATAATACACGCGGTCTTGGAAGATGAAAAGTATACAAGTGATAAAAGGATTCCGCTGTGAACTCACTATTGTTGAATATTTACTGAACCTACTTATTTTGTTAGTTCAAGAGTTGTTGCGTTTCCAGAAGGCTGTGTATTAATGTCCGGTGCATTGAGCTTGGTTGGTATCCGGTAGATAGCTCTGATTGGTTATACGGCAGTGGGCGGAATCTGCCGGACAGCAGAGCCGTGTACGGCATCCGACTTAGTACATTTCTTATTTTCTTGAAACGTGCACGAGGCATATCCTCAAAGTTAAGTATATATGAAGACTTTTATATAATTCTACTTCTGGGAATCACGTATTTATTGCAGAGAATATTTTGAACAACGAAATAAGCCGCTTGAATGCTGAAGTTTAAATCTAAAATCATCATTGTGACCTACAACAAATAAAATTGGCAAACACCAGCTAAGCTTTTTCATATGTACAATAAACAATCAAATATTCAACTAATAATGAAAGTCAATACTTACTATAAAATTTATTTTCCAATAGTCTTTGAAACTCATTGTAGGATGCTTCAAGGCCAAAATTAATTCTGGAAGACGTTTCGGAAAATAATTTTTCGTTTAATTACATTGAAAAAGAGTTAGTTTTGCAGTGGTTTTCAAAATAATGACTCATCAAAGATTCTTCAGAAAACAAATGTGTCTTCAAATCGTCTTTAAATATAATTTTTATTTTATTCAGTAACAAGAAATATTAAAGTATTTTTGAAAAAAAGTACTTCAAATTAAAGTTTATTCCATAACAAGAATTCTACCATTTAACCAGTTAATCGTCATGTTAAAGACGCATCAACTGTGGAGACTATTAAAAAAGATAAATTATTTGAGAAAGAAGAATCGGAATTAACAGCCGTAAAAGTGCCACATTCCATTCTAGATCAACAAATTGACATCAACGTGATCAGATGTTTTTTGACGCACGATGCTCACGATGCAGTTCTAAAACTTGTGAATCATTTAAACAAAAAGGACCTATGGATCTGCGATAGATGCAATGACATTATAGAAAACTTCGAATCAACAGTATGCAAAGGATGCCGTTTATGGATACACTTGTCGTGCGTCTACCTGAAAAGTCCAACAAAAGTTAAAAATTGGTTTTGTCGAGACAGCCGTTGATCTGTTGACAAATAAGACGCACTTAGTGTTTGAATTTCAGAATTAAATCATACGCTTTCTTAAATTCAGATCAACTTTACTTGAATTCACATATAAATTTTTGCTTAAGGGTGTATTTGAGAAGGAAAGAAAGAAAACTTGTCAAGTATCCGGGGTTTCGCGAGATTCGCGGATCAATGACATTAGAGGAATGAAGCCTTTTGCTGAGGCGATCATTATTTTTACGGAAATTATAAATTTTTCGAAAGGGAGAAATCTTCGGATAGCAGAAGACAACATTTGAACAGCGAAAACCGTTGACGGTGCACCTTAATTTTGCGAAATACGTTGCGAAATGGACAAAAATGCATACAAGAATTGAGATGTCCTGTGTATGTGAAGACCATAAGAAGTTCCATTCAGAACTTCTAAATGCAAGTTTGTTGATAATAAGTTTTTTTTCATTAAAGTATCATTTTTTGTTCTTTATCCTTTAGACTATTTTTAAAAATTCACATTATAAAATTGAATGTAATTTTTCCAGAAAATAACTAGGAATTAAAATTTTTTTAAACTTTCAGAAAAAGGACCCAAACCAAATGTACAGTAAATGGCCTTTTGTAAATAATTACCTGAGCTCAAAATCTCTTTGATAGATTTGGCTAAAAGTTCCAGATTTTAATGATCAGACTTACCGAAACAAAGGGTTCATACCCACAAACTAGGAAGAATAACGATTTTTTAGGTCTACAGCATGTTTTGGGGGTGCTTTCATCCCTCAAACATCCAAGTATAAAAATCATAATTTCTTAGTAACTAAAATCACTAGAGATTTTTTATTCAACTGCTACGATATGAAATCACATTCAAATAAGTAGAAAAAGCGTGCAAAGCAAAAATATGTCCTTGAACTAATTTTAGGTGATGTTTCAACATTCCTTAAACACTGAAACCAGGATAATGGTATTCCTCAATGAACAAAAACACAGGAGTTGTTCCGATTAAAATATCAGGGTAGGAAAGGACTTCAAAGTAAGTGCAAAATACGTTTACTTACTAGAATATATCTCTGAATTTACATCAGGGGTTGTGTGATTATTCCTTGAACATTGAGTCCTAAACAAATTTGAATCCTGAACACCTAAACAAACTAACACCAACCTGTTTTAACTTGTACCACATGAGAGAAATCAAAATATGATAGAGCGGATTTATTTCACAAGCAGATCGTACATACATACAGTTAAAAGTTTGTCACAGTCTGCGCCTAATTCAATACGATGATCCGGCTACTAAACAGTGAAACCTAGGCACCTCCAAGAGCGTCGATGATCAAGGCGATTAGCTTAACAGAATATTTTGTGTATAACCGTCGCAACGCCCTTATAAGGTTTTTACACCTCTCTTCCTTTTCTTTCTTCTTGACTATGACGTTTTTTTCGGATGGTGTCAAAAATTCGATAACAAACACGGTTCGTTTCACGAAGTCAACGAGAACTATGTAAGGCCTCGCCTGGGCAACAATAACAATTGTCGAGAATATGAAGTTCCAGTATAGGCTGCACTTCTCATTTTCTGCAATTGTCTCTAATTCCCTAGGAGTGTTTCGCGGAGCGTTATTTGGGCTGATGCCCTAAGAGTGACAGAGATGGTAATAAAGCACACTTAGTGCCGCATTGTGCCTCTGGATGTAGGTCGTTCCCACGTGAGTTGAACAACTAGCTTGTATGTGTCCTAGATGCTCCGGGTGTGCATGACACACTCTGCAGCTATCATTGGGAATGTCTTGGCTTAAAATGCGGCGACGGTATGCTAGAGTGGGACTGACAAAGTCTTGACATGCCGAAATAGAGCCCTCCATGCCCGACTTTAATCCGGGAGGGTCGTGGAAATCAAACGTTAGCTCATACGACATCGACTGATTCTCCACATTTCTGTGGAAGATGCCGTGCATCCTCTTATCGAGGAGTTGTTCGCGAAAGTTTTTCTCCTGTGCTCTCTTAATCCAGGCCTTCAGCAGTGAGTACTCAAGATAGATAAGATTTTATGCATTTCGCTCTCCCCTGGTACTGAGGTCAAGGCCGAGTGTTTCAGCAGCCTCCTCCGCTGCTTTGTACAGAAACGCCCCTTTGCCCACTTCTTCGTGTTTCCTGACCATTTCAAGAATAAGGTCTTGTCCATTCGCAACTTTATGTGCTGTACCAAGAATAAACCTGTCGTAAAGACATTCAATATTAAGTATTCCGTGACCACCTTGACGGCGTGAAATGTGAAGTCGTGGAACAGAAGACTTAAAGTGCATGCTTCTTTTCATGTGAGTAACCTTTCGAGGCCCGATATCGAGGGATCTGAGCTCGTTCTTCGTCCATGGAACCACTCCAAATTAATAGAGTACTACTGGGACGGCCAGCATGTTCGTCGCAAATACTTTCTTCCTCGCCGGAATTTCGGAAGACCATATTCGTTCGATAAGACGTTTGTATCTGCATCTTAGATTATCCTTTATAGATGTCACGTCCTGAATGCGGCTCTGTGGCACGCCCAGGCATGTATAGGTCTCTCCAGCGCTAAGGTGTCGTATATCGCTTCTGTCGACGAGCTCAGAGTCTTCAGGGATTCCATTAAGTTTTTCTTCCTTCAAATAAACCTTGGCGCATTTCTCTAACCCGTACTCCATTCCAATCTCATGAGTGTACTCTTTGACAATATCTTGAGCTAGATGTAGTTTCTCTTTATTTTTATCATCGATCTTAAGATCATCCCTGTAAAATACATGAGTGACCTTGTACTTCTGATTTCCAGATTTGCCGCAGAGGTACCCTTAGGAATAGCGAAGTGCCCTGATACACATCTCTCTGAGAGGTGACATCGTTAGTGATCACACGATGTTTTCCAGATCAAATAGTAAATCTGGCTTTCCAAAGTGGAATTAATCTCTCTATGCACCTTAAGATGTGTGGATGAACATTCAAGCTTTCCAACATTCTAATGATAAGTTTGTGGGGGTTGAATCGAAAGCTTACTGGTCATAAATCCAGGCCATCGATAGGTAACGCTGATAGGATGCTACGTCTTCACAGACATATCTATCGATGGGCAGGTTCTCTCGACATCCTGCTACGCCTTTCGTTGAGCCGCGTTGTACGTAAATTTCTCGCCGCACAGGTCCGATCGTCCGAATAATGCTATCATTTCAGATAGCTGTGAAGACCTTATACAGTATGTTAAGAAAAGTTATTGCCCTGTAATTCTTAGGGTCATCTAAGTTGCCCGTCTTCGGTAGAAGCACTGTGCGCTCATCCACTAACCACTTCGGAATAGGCTCTTCCGACTGCGTATATGAGGTGAAAATGAGGGCAGATACTGGTGGGTTGAAGGAAACTTCTTCCGTCAGGAGGTCTTGATACCATCTGGCCCCAGAGCGGAATAGTTCATCATGCCTCTTAATATGTTTTTCACCTCCTCGGTAATGATAGGTGGGCATTCCTCTTTAGGCGTTATGAGGGCATTGCACATCTCTTTGAAGTTATTTCTATTCTTTGGGTTTGCTTTCAGTAGATGCTGGACTTTGTAGACTTCTTTTCGAAATGCCTCGATCTCCTCTAGTGTGGGCGGGTGGACGACATCAACTGAGAGGTCTTGGGAAAGACGAGATGGGTCAGACAAAAACTGTTGATTTTCTCTGACTCACCTCCCTCTCCGCTCTAGACTCCTCCTAGCGGTAGGTAGTACTCGTATTCTGTCAACAATATGCAGCCTGATGGTCAGTAGCTTTGACTTGTTGAGTGTATGCTGACGGATCCGCAGTTCACGCGCGAACTGTCGATCCTTGGCAGTGAAAGTCCTGCCAGATGTCATGTAGTCAATCACACACTGAATGCGAGACGCGTACTGTCTTGCCCAGCCTATGTTTGTGCTGAGTTGATACATTCGTCTTTTGGTCTTATGATCAACCGTTGGGTTTGTTTTACGTTTTGCATCTGCCAAAGCGCTCGCTGCGTTATACACACTACAATTGATAGTCCAGAGATCGGATCCTTCTGAAAAATCTCCACAAAGCTCGTCATCCAGTTCAGTCAGATCTTTGGGCTTGAGAGAAACCTGAATTTTGATATGTCTCCGAGTCCTGAATCATCGCTCTTCCTTTCTTGAATGCCTTTTCGCTGTTGGTCCCTGTGTCGCCTCCCTTTCTCTATATCCGGCTTGTTCTGGCTGTGGTAGAGTAGGCGCTCCGCTCACATAACTGCTTTTTCGGTGTTGTTCGGCATGTTTTCGCAGACGTTGATGCGGAAAGTGCGAAAGCTGTGGGTGTTTTTCGCACCACATAGCATGCAGTCGTGTCATGTGACCTTCTAGTTCAGGGACCATACTGGTATCGTAGCACTTTAGCAGGCCACCATTGAGTCGATTCGTCCACTTAAAAGTAACAAGATTCCGCCGGTCAATCGCATTGACTCCGTCTTGATTGGCTCCCCAAACTCTAGGGTAGTCGGCATTGTTGTCCGACCCATTGTCGGGAGCCCTGCGTGTTCGATTGTTTTGGTCCATCCTTGTACATCCGCGCACGCAAGGATAAGGCTGTATACTTCAAGAGGTCGCCCGGTATTCCAGAGTCATCCTTTGAGACACCTGACCAAGGTGCCATTCAGCTTTCGGCCCGGTTGTTACGCCTCCGCTGATGGGCAATGTGAAAAGTGTGAGCTAAGATGTCAGTATAGTCTACTTACTTCCAAACAATAATGAGCTTAGGTCCGGGGCCATTCCGTCGTCGTCGCCTCGGTCCGGTCCTGTTTCCACTCCCAACTGAATCATGGCCTTCATCCGAGCGAGGCACATTGTGGGCGGCACTACGCGATTCTGGTGACGTAACCGCATCATTCGTTGCATTAGGGAGTTAGCTCAAAGTAACGTGGCTGACTGCAAGAGTCGGAGCTCTCAGGCGATGGGGTCACCACATCCCTAGGCGTAGGACATGGTCTATCTTCACTAAAGCCTTTGGTGCTCAAAAGTCGTGTACAGGAAGTAGAACATACGCTTCTACTAAGAGAACATGCTGATAAGTCCCTTCAAGGTAAATTCCATGGCATCATACTGTCTGTGCAAAATGCTTCTCATGTCTGCTGGATTGAGATCGGCGACTGCTACAGGTACATAAGGAGACACAATGTGGCTCTAAAAGTGTAATATTACGATCTTCGGCACTTCTATGGTGTTAAAATCTTGCTCGTCTTGCCATACGCCCAGAGGGAACTCTAGTCTGCTGTGGAGAATGATCAGATCTGAAGGCGGAGATACTTTATTTCATTGAATTTTTGGCACCAGCCGATGGTAATATCGCGGCGAAGGAGAAAGAAAACCACGCGAAGGATCAAGCACTTTTTTCAAGCTAAGCAGGCTGTACCAAGGCTACAAAGTCCATCTTGTAGTTCTCATAATCGGCTGTCTTGGAGGTATGAAAGCTTTATTTTTTAGCCAACTCAACAAGATTCCGGCTTGCCAGCGTCAGGCTCATTCCATCGCGAACCGGATACAAAAGACTGTTTGTCCAGGATCTGGTCCGTCAACACTATTCCTCATAACATTCTACAAAGATTGATAGATCTAAAAAAGTATCCAGATGTGAAAACTTCATCTCCAACTGTCCCGTCTACCGCGTAAGGTCATCCGCGGCTAGAGAAATGACTCCAAGGAACAGTGTTGCACGATGATATCTCGCGTAAATTTCCCGCTCTTGCTTACCTTCTTGGACAGAAGGAGCTCAAGTGGCTGACGTACACGTTCCAGTTGCGTCGGGATTGGTTGCTTTAAGGAACCATGATCGTAGCTTCCGGAGCCTACAACCTCTCATATTATTATCATTATTATTTGAAAGTAAGTAGACTATACTTACTTCTTCGCTTACAAGTTAGAGCAGGGTTTGCACAGGTCGATGCGAGTTCGTCCATGTTTGAAACAGTTATTATTATTATTTATTTCCTGCTATATTATGCGTACTTAGATTTCAATTTCAACTACCATTATTATCGCTTAAGTGTCAGTGCACTTGACTTATATTTTTTGTCAACATTTTTTCATGTTTGGAAAAGTACTGTGTTCTGTTGTGTTATTTTCTCCCTTAATCTTGACGTCACTTATGAGAATGAACTTTGATATATGGCTCACCCCCCACACTCACACACTCACACACACACACACACACACAGATATATATATATATATATATATATATACGATCTGATCGTGAAATAGATCCGTTTTATAATATTTTGATTTCTCTTGTTTGGTACAAGTTGGAACAGGTTGGTGCAAGTTTGTTCAGGTGTTCAGTACTTAACTTTCTGCAGGATTCAATGTTTAAGGAATGTTAAAACATACCCTAAAGTTAGTTCAAAAACATATTCCTGCTATGTACGCTTCCTTTACTTATTTGAAAGTGATTTCATGCCGTAGCAGTTGAATAAAAAAACTTTAGTTATTTTAGTTACTGAGAAATAATGATTTCCATACTTGGAAGCTTAAGGTAAGAAAACACCCCCAAAACATGATGTATACCCGAAAGATAGTTAACCTTCCTAGTTCGTGGTATAAGCCTCTTGTTTCGGTAATTCTGATGCCAAAATGTGAAACTTTTATGCAAATCTATCAAAGAGGTTTTGAGAAAAAAAATTATTTCACTAAAATGAGAATTTTTCTATTAAAATGTAAAAGTTGAAATTTTGACAAGTGTTTTTCTGAAAACTGTCCATTTTTCTTACTTTTATTTTGAATTTTTAGTCTGGAGGTTCGAAAATACAAAAAAAAATCATATTTAGAATTTTTTACAAAAGGCCATTTACTGCACATTTGGTGCGGTGTCCTTTGTTCCACTGGTGTCATTTTTTGAACATTTTAGACTATTTTAGCAATTTTCTGAGAAAACATAAAATGGTATTGTTATTTACAGATTTACAGATTGTTTAAAGAGTGACAGATTTATACATATTCCTTCTAATAAAATGTAGTTCTTTTGAATCAGTCATACGTCAGGATTGAACTTAAAAATGTTCTTGTTAAAAAGAAATAATGTTTTCAAGTTGTTCAAATATACCATTTCTCGTAATTCTAAAACACCTCAACAACATTTATGAACGTATTTCTTTTTCAAAGTTCAATTTTTGCATTACTGGCAGAGTACTGCCCCGATCGGGCAGCCAACCGTTAGCCAGTACTGGTGAAACTACCGCCTATCTGCACTGGTGGGCAGTACTAGGCCAGTACTGCGCCGGTGGTGAACTCTCGCACATTACCAACATTTCTACCTGAGATATGTTCGTTATCGAATTTTCTGCACCAGCCTACTGAAACATCACAGCCAAGCAGAATGAAAAGGAACAGAGGTGTAAAGAACATATAAGGGAGTTGTGGCGTTTATACCCAGAATATTCTATTTAGCTATTTGTCCTGATCATTGGTGCTCTCAGAGGCGCCAAGCTTTCACTGGTTGATAGCCTGAAAACATCCCTGCGTGTCAACGAAATTGTAAGACACTTGCGGGGAAAATGCAGAAGGCGGTCGTCGTTGAGTCGCTTCGTGTCCTCAGGGTGCAAGAGACTTTTGCCTGATTATATTAAATCCATCGCGAACTGTAACCACACATCTCATGTTCGTGAGGCGTGGCTACATACAACTGAAATTTTATCGCGATTTCGTCGGGAGCAAGTGCAATTTTTTGAAGTCAGCGAATTTACTCAAATGCGTTAGCACGCAAACGCTTCAACATTGGTCAATGCGTCTGAATTCGTGAAAGTAAAATAAACACTCGAATTCGACCCAATTCTTCACGGCGAGTTTCAGCAAGTGTTGATTTATAGAATTTAATACGTAACAGGAAAACTATCGTGCGGAGCATACAGATTTATTGTCAATGTTTAGTAAATTGTCCCGTAGCTCAATCCGGAAGCTGTAGACTGACACCCGGGATCGCGGATATACTTTCGAAAAGCGCATACCTCCGATTGATTTGAAACTGCGTACACTCATATATTTTGATGCGTTAAATACGAAAGTGATAGTGCCAATACGCGAAAATCCCATTTGCATGGTGAAACCCATAAAAAACCGAAGAACATTATGTTTTGTTTTATCGTTGTAAATAATGGGAGTTTGCAAAATACTTCAAATAAAAGTTGTGCAATACATTTTTACCCCACGACTAATACTTTTTGAGAAAATAGTCCTAAATTATATGAAAAATTCCTGGAAGGCTGAATACGTGCTCGTAGAATAGTTAGTAGAAGCAAAACTTTCAAGAGCGAACATTGGTGGGAGGAAGACAGCCAATATCTCAAAAATACTCTACATTACGTATCGTATGTGACCTAATTTATTTCTATGGCCAGTCACAGGGATGCCTTCTCGGTCCCCACGAAAAGTTTAAAAGGGGTAATAATGTGACCGAAATTATTCCTGTGGCCATTTACAGGGCAGCCTTTCCCCACGAGAAGTTGGAAAGGGGTAATAATTTGACCGAAATTATATCTGTGGCCATTTACAGGAGTGCCTTCCCGTCTCACACGAGAAGTTAGAAGTGGGTAAGGATGTGACCTACATTATTTCTGCTACTAATCACAGGGGTGACTTCCCCCCACACAAGACTGTGGAAAAGGGGAAGGTATGTGACCTGAATTATTTCTGCGTCGAACCACCATTCAAAAGTTATAAAGGGGTAATAATGGTACCGAAATCATTTCTGTGGCGCCTGCATAATTAATTGCACGATTGAATATTTTCATCTTGATAGAGATTTTAAATCGTGGAGTACGTACGTATATGCGGTAACACTTATTCAATTCATCTCTGGCGGTAAGTAATATATGTATTATATTTATAAACATAACCTCACATGAATATTGAGAGTACTTTTTCCATATTTATATTACAACAACCATTAATTTTTTGTTGTTACTTTCTAACAGTCCCTGCTCGTAAGTGTTAAGTTCACTGTTAAAGTTGAATTTCTACATTTTCAATAAGTTTTTTAAATGTCGTGTTTTGAAACTTTCCAATAACGTGAATTATTTTTCAACCAAATTATTGAACACTGCCAACCAAAAGAATGAATTGTTAACTAAAATGATGAATTTTTAACGAAAAAGTTCAACTATCAACCAAGAATATTATTTTTCTACCAAAGAAGATGAATTTTCAACTAAAATTGTGAATGCTTAGTCCAATGAAAATGAAATTTTGATATTTAGTTCAACATTTAAACAAAAGATCGAAACAAAATAGTTTATTTTTTAACCAAATTTTGGAATTTGCACGCCAAAAAGGCGAATTTTCTACAAGAAAGTTGAATTTCAAACAGCTATGAACATTGATTTTTAACAGAAGAGTTCATTTTCAACCAAATATTTCGATTTTCAACCCAAAAAGTCGAATTTTCAACTTAATGGGCACATTTCTAACCCAAGGGATGAATTTTCAACTAAACTGATAAACTTTTAACCAAAAGGGTACATTTTCAGCCAGGAGATTATTTTTCTACCAAAGACGAATTTTCTAATCAATTTATTAATCTTAAACCAAAAAATCAATTTTTTCCACAAAGTAGTTCAAGTTTCAACCCTTGATTAAATTTTTCGAACCTGAAACGATAAATACTCAACGAATAATCGGATGGTTGATATTAGGACTATCTAAAAAAATATTTAACTTTAAAATAAAAAAATTCATTGAATTCATCCAAAAAGGCGATTTT
>CAKNXH010061237.1:123916-155752 GCA_932178445.1 Andricus quercusramuli
CTTTTTACTTGTATTGCATGGCTTTCTGCTTGTAGTATTAGTGCATGACTTTTTACTTGTAGTATTAGTACATGTTGCTTTGCGCTTCATCTGCCTAGGTGATCTGTAGTTATGAACAACAAGATGGAGACTTTAGCGCTGATTGATGAATGGGCTAAACTCATCCCGATGATCGAGGAGGCTATGATCCTGCTTCAGAAACTGGGAAGAAAAGATGGAGCATCTGACGTCATCCAACGATGGATAAATAAGTGTGATAATATTTTAAGAAGTGCAAATAATTTACATCGAAATATATGTATATCGTCGGCTGAACTAAAAAAATCTGTAAATATCATCGAACAAATTATATGTCTACGCGTCCACCTTAATGCATTACTGGTACAAGGTGAAGGTGTGAGAGATCCGCTCACTACTCGTGTAAGATGGGTTGATTGTAACGCAGCGTTTAAGCGTCGGCTCCAAACAGGAGTAATTGTAAATATAGTTCATAAGGATATTAATGCGTTCTTTGATGATGCGTTCATTATATTTGAAAAGCATATAATAGACGCATTAAAGAAGTTTGGAGCGATAAAAGTGTACGCTGAATTAGGTGCTAAATTTAAAAGAGTTGTCAACGATAATGAAAACGTTGAACTGAAGACATTTCAGTCTAAGGCAAAAGAAATTTATTCGACCACTGTTTTAGATGATTGGTTCAACGATAAAGTGAAACAACCAATTCTAAAGAAACTTGAAGAGTTCCAAGAAACTGATTCCGAATGGAAATTACACTCGATTATGAAATTAGAAATTAACATTAACAAATACAACCCTATGCGAGCTAGTTTTCATATCAACTTACCGCTACCAATCAAAAACAAACATGCTTGTGTCAATGTACAAAATAATGACAACGAATGCTTCAAATGGGCAGTGTTATCGGCGTTGTATCCAGCTTCACAACATGTAGATCGTGTATCGAACTATAAGCAGTATGAAGATAAATTAGATTTTAGTGGAATAAGCTTTCCCATAACTCTGAAAGATATACAAAAATTTGAAAAACTAAATGACATCTCTGTAAACGTGTATGGTCTGAACAAAAGAAAAGTTAATTATACTGTTGTCCCTCTACATCTAACATCTGAAAAGAGGGAACAACATGTTAACCTTCTTCATGTCCAAGACCATTACATTGACGAGAGTCTTGATGATGATGATTACGACAACAATGATCAAGATTTTTATAACTTTCATTATGTGTGGATAAAAGATCTGTCCAAACTCGTTGGTAAGCAACTATCGAAAAACCATATGAAAAAATACATTTGTGATAGATGTCTTCACTATTTTACGAGTGAAGAAAAATTGTCCACCCACGAAGAAGATTGTAAGGCCCTAAACCACTACAAAATTAATTTACCGAAACCCGGCCATAACTTTGTAGAATTTAAAAATTACAACAATAAAGAAAAAGTCCCATTCATAGTCTATGCAGACTGTGAATGTTTGCTTAAACCGGCTGAGAAATCGCAGGAAAATAAATCCTATACTGAAGTTTTCCAACACCATGAAATCTTCAGTATAGGATATTATTTGAAATGCAGCTATGACGATTCTCTGTCTGACTATCATTCCTGCCCTGAAGATGCAGACCCTGCAAAGTGGTTCGCCAAGGAATTGGAGCAATTGGTTGAAGACGTTGAAACCGTCTTCCTATGCCCAATTCCTATGGATGATCTTACTAATGAGCAAAAGTCTGCCTTCAGGGAAGCGACTGTGTGCCACATTTGCGAGAAGGAAATAGCACCGGGTGAAACCAAAGTTCACGATCACTGCCATTTAACGGGTAAATATAGAGGGCCGGCCCATCAATATTGTAACATAAACTATCAAGATTCTCGAATTATACCTGTGGTGTTCCATAATCTCACTGGCTATGATGCACACTTTATAATTCGTGAAATTCGTACAGGATTTGAAGGTAAAGTTGACCTCCTCCCCTTGAACAAAGAAAGATATATTTCTTTCACGAAACACGTCAAGGGGAGTGAGATCAAATTGCGCTTCATTGACTCATTTAGATTTATGGCGTCATCATTAGAAAAACTAGCCTCGTACTTAGAAAGCTATAAAATTGTAAATTCCGTGTTCTCCAATCTAAGTCAGGAAAAAATTCAATTGCTCACACGTAAAGGTGTATTGCCTTACGAGTACTTAGACTCAAGAGCGAAACTATTGGAGACACAATTGCCACAGAAAGAACAATTTTATAGTACTCTAAATGATACGCATATATCTGATGAAGACTATGCGCATGCACAGCGTGTATGGTCTGAGTTCAATTGTAAAAATCTTGGTGAGTACGTTGATTTATATATGAAAACAGACGTGTTGTTACTTGCGGATATCTTCGAAAATTTCCGAGAACAGTGTCTGAAAGCGTACGGTCTGGATCCAGCACACTATTATACGACTCCTGGTTTGACTTGGGATGCCATGTTAAAGTACACCAAAATAAAATTAGAACTCCTCACTGACATTGTTAAACTCATGTTTATTGAGCTAGGTATTAGGGGTGGAATAAGCCAATGCTCTAACCGCTATGCCAAAGCAAATAACCCATACATGGAAGTTTACAATGAGAATGGTGAGATCATTTATTTGGTCTACTTTGACGCCAATAACCTGTATGGTTGGGCAATGGCGCAATGGCTTCCCTATGGTGGTTTCGAGTGGGTTCCAAATGTAGATATTAACTTTAATGTTCCCGATGATTCACCTGTTGGCTATATTTTGGAAGTAGACTTAGAATACCCGGAAGAGCTTCACGATGCTCATAATGATTTGCCTTTTTGTTCTGAACGCTCGAAACCGCCAGGGTCAAAGCAGGAGAAACTGCTAACTACCCTCCTACCCAAGCGCAAATACGTTCTCCATTATCGTGCACTTAAACAAGCTTTAGCAAACGGTCTTAAGTTAGTCAAAATTCACCGAGTTCTTAAATTCAATCAATCCCCTTGGCTAAAATCCTACATAGATTTCAATACTTCAATGAGAACAAAATCCCGTAACGAATTTGAAAAGAACCTTTTTAAATTGATGAATAACGCGGTATATGGAAAGACAATGGAGAACGTGCGTAAACATGTAGACGTTAAACTCGTCACAAAGTGGGAGGGTAGGTACGGTGCAGAAGCCCTCATATCAAAACCCAACTTCCACAGCCGCGCAATCTTCAGTGAAGATCTCATAGCTGTGGAATTGAGAAAGACCGAGGTTTTATTCAATAAACCGATATACG
Source organism: Andricus quercusramuli (assembly GCA_932178445.1). Classification (NCBI taxonomy): domain Eukaryota; kingdom Metazoa; phylum Arthropoda; class Insecta; order Hymenoptera; family Cynipidae; genus Andricus; species Andricus quercusramuli. Next base: position 127,206 of record CAKNXH010061237.1, read on the forward strand.
TAGGGCTGAGTGTGCTGGATATCTCCAAGACTTTAATGTACGACTTCCATTATGGCTACATGTTACCAAAGTACGGTAGTAATCTTAAGATGCTGTATACAGACACAGACAGTTTTATTTATGAGGTTAAATGTCCAAATATTTACGCGGACATAAAAGAAGATATCCGCAAGTTCGACACGTCTGACTACCCTCTGAATAACATCTATGGTATTCCGCAAGCTAACAAAAAGATTTTAGGTCTTATGAAAGACGAATGCAATGGTAAAATCTTAACAGAGTTTGTTGGCTTGCGAAGTAAAATGTATAGCGTGCGAGTCAACGGCCAAGATTTTTTAAAGAAAGCGAAAGGCGTAAAGGCTGGTGTAGTCAAGAAAGATATAGAATTTAACGACTACATTGACTGCTTACAAAATATAAAAACGCAAAATAGGACTCAATATGTAATTAGATCGCGATTACACAACGTCGAAACATTGAAACAATGTAAAATAGCATTAAGTCCTTACGATGACAAGAGGTTCCTTTTGCCAGACAGTACCGATACTCTGGCATGGGGACACTATAGAATTAAGGCATTAGAAGATAAGAGAATGGATGTGGATAGTGAATAAATTGTAAATAGGAAATGAGTGTGTATAGATTGTAAGCTAACATTGTAAATATATATTGATGGTATCGGAATAAACAACAACATTATATGTACATATAGTTTTCTTTATTTTTTTTCAAAAACCCTTACATCTAGTTGATACATAAGTTTGATATTAGTTTAATGTTAAATGAATTATAAGTTAACTATACTTCAACTATAACTTAACTATACTTCAACTATAACTTAACTATACTTCAATTATACCTTAACATTACTTTAACTATACATTAACTATAACTTAACATTACTTTAACTATACTTTAACTATAACTTAACTATACTTTAACTATAATTTAACTATACTGTAACTATAAGTTAACTATACTTTAAATATACTTTAACTATACTTTAACTATAATTTAACTATAATTTAACTATACTTTAACTATAACTTAACTATAACCTAAAGTTAATTTACATGTCTGACTTATCTATCCAACTATTGTGTGAAGAATCAAATCCAAGCCATTTTACATAGACTTTGTTATCTCGTTTCTTGAGAACCTTCTCTATGAGATAAATGTCAGGGAACTTGACCTTGAGGAGCTCTTCTTGATAGAAGCCACCAGCAATTGGTTGATTGTGATAGTCCTTGAGCTTATACGTAACTGGTTTAGTTGACATGACTTGGTCTACAGTGTATATTTCTGTGGACCAGTTCGCAGTGTATCCCTTTTCAAAAAGGGTTTTCAGTTTGCTCACTCGAACTTTTTCATTAACTTTGAATTTTATTCGTCTCGTGGGTATTTTCCTTTGTTCATAGAAACGTTGCATCAATTCTTCCTCATCATCAGCGGTGACATCCTTAGGTTTCATGCCAATAGTTCGATGTTTCATATCATTATATTTGGAAACAAGGGTGGGCAAGGTGTCTACCCACTTATAGTTGCCATGTAAACTAAATTGAGGCCACATCATATTCTTGAGTGTTCGATTAAATCTTTCAATGATTGATGCTTTAAGATTGCTATAAGTTGAATACAGTTTGATGTTGTATGATTGCATTAAGCTCTCAAATTGTGAGTTGTAAAATTCTTTGCCCTTATCGGTATGCAATTTCTGGGGGATTCGACCTTGAACAAGTATAGATTTCATTGCAGCAGTAATCTCTTTTCCAGTCTTGCTTTTTACTGGAATAGCCCAGGCGTATTTTGAAAATATATCTATAACAGTAAGCAAGTACTTGAAACCTTTATTCATTCGGGAATATGGGATCATTTCAACCAAATCTGCCTGCCAGGTCTCATCAATACCACGGATTATCACACGGCGCCGTGAATAATTCCTTCTTGCAGGTTTATGCAGTTCTGTGACTACTGTCAGCTTCTTTGCGTCCATTTTCTAGTGCGTTCAGTCGCGCGGTCAATTGAGCAATGATTTCAGCGTTGCGAAGTGATAACTCTTGTTCTGTATCGATTTGTAGATTCTTAATTTTATCGTTGATCCTTTCTTCAACAATTTGCATCATAATATGATTATTATCAATTTCATTACGTATAGGTGATGTAACTTGATATAGAGTTCGTATTTCACTTTGAACAATACGCTGTACAAGTCTCAAATTAACTGCATCGTATTGTTCTTCAGTATCTTCAACGTTACAGAGTCTTTTTCTATCAATATCGTAATTATCATCCGAAGTAACCTTGAAACCAATACCAGGAGCTCCAGCAGGCCCATGACTTGCTGAAACAGCCCGGTTCAGGGGATGTCCGAACACGTCAATGCTCATTTTAATACTGATGCTATAATCAGCTGAACTCTCCTAATATATGATTTGAGCCTCTCGTAATTCCTCGATGATGGAGATAATTTCATTATTGTGACTAGGATTTCCAGCTGCTTGAGACCTAATGAGTAGTTGAAGACGATCGACTAACTCATTAGGATCATCCCAATGGATATAGTCTGGCCTTGAATCTTGTCTTGCAATCATAAAGTGAGGTAGTGAATCCTTACTTCTGATTGATTGACTTTTTAATGACCTAACATTGTTTGATCGATTTTTTAACGATTCACCATTGGTTGATCGTCTTTTTGTCGACTCTTTATTGGGAAAAAGTTTTGCGATAATATTCATATACTTGAAACTTTTGCCTGCACGTATAGGTTCAGAGGAACTATACTTTTTCTTATGTGCATTGGTTGCAATAAGAATTTCTTTATAGTTACTGAAATCATCAGGATTCACATAAGCTTCTTCAGGTTTTTGTTTAAACAAGAGTTCTAACAATCCACTGCTTATCAGATAGCGTTTATCACCAATTTTGACATGTTGATTTTCAAAACTTATCGGAGTATCACCAATCATGAGGGATCCATCCTTAAGCTTACGGACTCCATAGATCATATCCAAGCATTGTTTCCTATTGCGATTTAACAAAAAGAGGAACTTTTTTGTTAGATTTTCATAATTTTGAGTAGGTTCATCATCAACATCTTTCTGAACCATAGTTGTATCATGCTCTCGATCATCTTCATCAGCAGTCATAAAAGATATATCATCATTTTCTTCATCATCACCATCATCATTTTCATCATCTTTTTTAATTTCATTCTTAAATTCAGGTTTGACAGACATGTTTAGCAGCTTTTTTAGTGGTGTAACTATAGGTTTGAAGGTTGTATTCAATATACTTTCAGCAGCTTCTTTTCCTAATTTTAGCATACGATGTTTCCGTCGAATTGCATCACTAGCTTTTGCTATTTGACGCAGTACTTCTTTCTCTTTATGAAACATGTTGGCGCTTCGATGTCTCAGACAAAACTAACTTTATTTTAGTACAATCTCTTGTATTTATAAAATAACAAAGCAGTCAAATCCTTTTCTATATCTACCCTCATTTAAATTTCTATCTTTATCAATAACTATAAATCCATATTTGTCAGTGTTCCAGCATGTTGAGCACAAATCTCGAAACATGCTGTACGTCATATCTGTATTTACATGATCATTATAAATATGTTTGAGATTTGTCTCATCTTGCCTAAAAAGAACTAATAAATTGGTATTGTCTCTAACTAATTGTTTGGGGACTCGAGCATATGTTTGACAAAGATAGAAACTATCAACATTTACATGTCTTCCCATGCAGAAGAAGGCTCTAACATTGTCTTGCTTTTCACAAGCGATATCGTCAAATATAAAGATAGAGTTTGGTTTAGCCTCGCTAGGTGCAACTACTTCTTCATGCTCACTGAATGGAAAGTACTCAACGCCATCTACGTCACTGAGTACTTTTTCCAAGAATTTATACTTGGGCTGTTGAAGAGATTTCGAGTAGAGGTAAATATTTTCAAATCTGAGACCATTCGGATGTAAAATTAGAGAAAGCAGTGCATTTGTTTTACCACAATTGGATGGTCCACAAAAAACAGCACGAATGCTGTCTGAAAGCAGACTACCGTGACGTTTCACCCTCTCCTGCTCACGCTGAACTAGGGTGTCTATATTCACGATCGGAAGTTTAAAAGGTTGTTTCTCGAACCGCATCTTGATCTCGACTGCTGCTCGGGCTATAAATACCGAGCTTATATAAGCTTCGAATCAGTCGCTTGCTAACCTTCGTAGAGTTAGGAATGATTATACATCGTAGAGAGAAAGTTATGAAACGCTGCGGTAAAGGCTTGGTTAATAGTATTATCAACAAATTACCTTTTGAATTACATCTACCAGGCTACCAGTACTGCGGACCTGGTACTAAATTAGCTAAACGATTGAAACGAGGTGATCCCGGTATAAATCCACTGGACGCTGCTTGCAAGGAGCACGATATTGCCTATTCGAAAAATCGTGAGAATATTGAGGTAAGAAATGCTGCTGATCGAACACTAGCTGACAAAGCGTGGCAACGAGTCTTTTCTAAAGACTCTGGTTTTGGTGAAAAAGCAGCTGCAGTAGCTATAACTAACATCATGAATGCTAAATCAAAGCTGGGTATGGGACTGAGAAAGAAGAATAAAAAAAAGTTAAAGAAACGAGTAGTGCTGAGGAAGATTGTAGATGCAGCTAAAAAATCTATAATCCCCAGTTATGTTGCCGAAGTCGCCATCAAGGCTGCTGTAGAGAGTGCTAAAAAAGCTGTTAAAAAAGCGGGTGGTAGACGTCAGGTGAGAGCACCTCGTATTCTACCTATGCCCTCGAAAGTTGGCGGTGTTTTACCTCTAATTCCAATTTTCGCTGGACTTAGCGCACTTGGCGCTCTTGCTGGTGGAGCAGCTGGTGTGGCAAAGGCTGTGAATGACGCAAGCGCAGCAAAAAAGCAGCTATCAGAAGCTCATCGCCATAATAAAAAAATGGAGGTAGTAGCTCTTGGTAAAGGGCTACACTTGAAACCTTACAGAAAGGGGTTAGGTCTTCACATAAAGCCCTATCAACAAGGTCAAGGAATAAAGAAAAAACGAATGTCAAAAAACTTGTAGTGAAGCTACCACGACGAGCACTAACCGATTTTGATTTGCTCAAGTATGCCAAGACTGTAAAGATTCCCCATTTTCGCGGAGTCTTTATGCGAAATGAATTGCCTAAAAGAGGACCTCATCGTTATGAGTCAGCTATCATTAACCTTGATGATAAAGAAGGCTCTGGAACGCATTGGGTAGCATACAAAAAGAGTAATAATGAAACATTATACTTTGACAGTTTCGGTAATCTTCAACCACCGTCTGATCTTTCCAAGTATCTCGGCGCTGGTAGCTTCATAAAATACAATCATGAAAGATATCAAGAATATAATACATTTCAGTGTGGCCATTTATGCCTTAAATTCTTGTGTGGGCAGCTCAGTGTACCGAACAAATATTCTCTACTATATAAGAACAAGTAACTGCCTATAAGGAATCAGTATACAGGAAGACATCATCATGGATGAATCATTCACTCTGACTATTTCAGGCAACTCATCAGTGCTTGAAGCTGAATACTTTCCACCAATAGAGCTCTTATCAAATAAGAACTATGCTCTCGGTCTCGTTGAATTACTAACATTTAATTCAATTCCTAACATTGATGATGGAAACAATAAATTTTACATTGGTGATCACGTGGTGACCATACCCCCTGGCAGCTATGAAATTGAAGATATTGAAAAATATATACAGATGTCTCTAGCGAATGAAAACTATTCTGTTGTAATAGTACCAAGTAGCAGTGAAGAGATTGAGAACTATGTGCAAAAGAATCTAGAAATTAAAGATATGATAATAAGTATCAAGCCTAACAACAATACTTTGCGCAGTGAAATCAAAAGCACTCGTGAAGTTAATTTTAAACCTAAAGATTCTATTGGTCAATTGTTAGGATTTGAACCACGTGTTCTTCTGGCTAACAAACTGCATACATCAGATCTACCAGTAGCCATTCTTAAGGTCAATGCTCTCAGAGTTGAGTGTAATATAACAACTGGAGCATACATTAACAATCGCAAAGTTCACACAATTCATGAATTCTTTCCAACTGTCCCACCAGGATATAAGATCGTAGAAGTACCATCACACGTCATTTACCTTCCGATCGCCGTGAAGACAATACATCATATTCAGCTCCGCATAGTGGATCAAGACGGAGACTTGATAAACTTTCGAGGAGAGACTATAACGATTCGATTGCACGTCAAATCAATGTGATGGGTTTTATTTATAATCGTGAAGTGGGCGGAAGTTATATAAGCAAGCCGCCATGCGAGAAAATAATCAGTCTTCAATCAGCTCGCAAGAGGCTAACATCTCAGAGAGTGCGCATTCTGAAGGAACTAGGTCTCAGAGTGATACCTTGTCAAGAAAGCAGAAAAAGCGAGCATTAATTTATATATTTATTATTTGTTGTTGCCGATGCTATAAAGATGGAAGAAATACTGAATATTCTAGCTCCAGTTAGCTATGATGAATCTTTAGCACACTATGAGATTCATTCTCATCAGCCGTATGCTTCGTCATCATTCAACAACAGTGATGAGATTCGAATTGCAATGCAACATCAAGATTTGTACATTCTTCCAAGTAAAAGCTCATTGCATATACATGGAAGACTTGTCAAATCCGATGGAACTAATGTGACAGTTACAACTTTGGTTGGCAATGCCATCTGTTTTTTATTTGATGACATTCGTTATGAATTGAATGGTATTGAGATTGACCGATGCAAAAATGTCGGACTTACCAGTACTATGAAGGGATACGTTTCTCTACCTCCCAGTCAGCTTAATTTTGCTGAGAATGCAGGCTGGCCTGATGCAGATTTAACTGCCAAGATTATAAATGAAGATGGATACTTTGATGTAACCATACCACTCAGCATGATCCTCGGCTTTGCTGAAGATTATCGAAAGATAATTGTGAATGCGAAACATGAACTCATCTTAACGAGATCACGTACTGACTTGAATGCTGTGATGCAAAGTACACGAGAAAATCCTGAAGAATTCAAAATTTTACTTAATAAAGTGGAGTGGATGGTTCCCTACTTATTTGCTGGAGATCGTCACAAGCTACAATTGTTAAAATTTATTGAAAAGGATCCACTCATAACACTGAATTTCCGATCGTGGGAAATGTATGAGTATCCTCTAATTCCTGCTACACAGAAACACGTGTGGACTGTGAAAACTGCAACGCAGTTAGAGAAACCACGATATATTATACTGGCTTTTCAAACAGATCGGAAAGATCAACGTAAAAAATATGCCAACATTTTCGATCATTGCAGCATCACAAACGTAAAACTCTTCTTGAATTCTCAATATTATCCATACGGTAATTTAAATCTGAACTTTGATCAAAATCAATTTTCTCTATTGTATGACATGTATGCTAATTTTCAATCTTCATATTATTATGGAAAAGAGCCTGAACCTCTACTAAAGAAAGAGACCTTCAAAAAATATGCTCCACTAATTGTTATTGATTGCTCAAAACAAAATGAGTTTCTTAAACAGGCTTCAGTGGATGTGCGATTAGAATTTGAATCAAGTACCAATTTTCCTGCTAACACAGCAGCCTATTGCCTAATCTTACATGATCGCATTGTCCAATACCAACCGATCAGTGGTGTGGTGAAGAAGCTGTGAGGTGGTGGGGGTAATGCTGAATGGAGGGGAAGAGTGTCAGCAAGGTATAAAAGTGCTGATTCTGGCTAGAAAAATCAATTTCAGTCAAGATGGACTACGTTGTGGATGTTCAAGGCTTCAAGAGACCATATAACGACTTTGTCTTTAAGGAATTGGCCATTCTCCCCCTCCAGGATGATGCTCAACCACTAGTCTTTCTCTTCGAACCACCCTGCAGCTGGAGTTCACTACCTGCACGATACAAGAGTGAAAATCTATGGCTAGTCTACAATTATCATGGAATGAACTGGACTGCTGGTGACGTACCCTATGAAGAATTAAGACTCATACTTCGAGATATCTTAGCAAGTGCACGTACTGTATATGTAAAAGGTTTAGAAAAGAAAAGATGGATAGAAAAATATGTATGCAATGTACAAAATCTGGAAGATTTTAGCTGCCCTTCTATAAAAGAACTTAATTTAAAATCATGTATAGCTGTATGCTCACACCATACTCAACACAGTGACAATTGTGCAGTGAATAATGTCATGATTCTCAGAAAATGGATTTTGAATAAATCAGCAATGACGAATGTATCGACAAGTGTAGATGAAGTTGACAACACTACACTTACAGATTTTTATAATCAATGTGAACTCTATATTTAAAAACTAGGTTAAGATTTTTTTTTGTAAAACTAGATTAAGTTTTTTTTCACTGAATAAATGTTATTAAATGGAAAGAAATATGTGAATATACTTCCTATCCTATTATATTTAAGATAATTTAATTATTTTAACTTAGTTTAATTATTTTTAACTTAATTTAATTAAAATGCTTAAGAGACTTTCAATTTTTTCATAAATATAAGTTTTCTCCTTTCTTTTCTTTGGCGCATGCGAAATAGAATATATTTTCTTTGCGCAGTCTCTAAATCAGAGTGGGAGAGGTGAAGGGTGGGGGAGATGAATAGTGGGGGCAACAACCTGTATAAGCAGGGTTTCTGAGCTACTTTCTTCATTCCAACGTCTCCGAGGTTGACTGAAGCTTTAACTGGAAAATAACCTCTGGCGCTTCATCATCAGGAGTATGGATCTCAAGAAAATCAACGCCGTTGGCCGCATGGAGGGATTCCTTCCGACGAAGCCATTGTCCGAGTTGACTCCTAGACATAAATATCTTGTGACGAAGATCCTGAAGGTTCAAACCAAATATGGCACCAAAATCATTGTTGAGTTGGATAATACATTCAGCACATTTTTACCTTCAAGGCTCCTGAAAGTCTTCGAAGATGGGACCCTGGAAGAGATGCAGGAAGCTGCTTCTTCGAGGCAGCTTTATCTGCGATATATTGGCGGACCTTTTAATAATATAGAATTTAAGCATGTATCTTAAACTGTATGCATAAGATGACTCAATAAATCATGTTATGATGAATATATAATACTGTCTTTCTTATTTACTATAATTAGATTTAAGTATGCTATCATATACATAAGTAAATTAAGCTGAGCATGAAAAACATGCAAAGAAAGCTAAGCATAAAGTATAGTTAAATTAACGTTAAACTATAGTTAAGTTATAGTTAAATTATAGTTGGCATAATATTAATATATAGTTAAAGTATAGTTAAGTTATAGTTAAAGTATAGTTGAAGTATAGATATATTCTATTGCGCACGCGTCACATCTTTGAGAAAATCTAACCACCAAGCTACACTCGTTTTGCACAATGCTAATTATCGACTTGTGACAGGCATGCGCCGAAGACAAGGAAACATAAACCATATTTCTGTGTGTAAGGAGACTCTAGTGGCACTGTTCACGGATTAGATAAAGCGCGCGAATATTCAAAATGATGTAGGAAAAATTATTCAAGAAGGGTTTATTGATGCATAAAATTAGAAATAAGAGGAGAGGGGTTAGTTTTACCACTTTTACTATAAAAAATATAAGAAGAAATGGTGGCGTAGGGGTTTCATCAGTCTATAACATTTTTATAAAGTCGAAGGAATCTCAAGGCTGTAGCTCAAGGTCGGTAAGGTAGAACCCTGACTTATCGACCGAGGATCAATGTATGACAGGAATCTGCATTACCAACTGATGGTAATACCGACTGATGGTAATATCGACTGTCGGTAACTTGCGACTGTGGCGCCATCTGTTGGTACATTGGAAATCTGCATTACCGACTGATGGTAATACTGACTGTCGGTAACTTGCGACGGTGGCGCCATCTGTGGGTACATTGGAAATCTGCATTACCGACCGAGGCCACTTACCGACTGTCGGTAACTTAGCATGGAACAGAACCTGCTCGGTCGGTAAGTGGTCCAGAACGTACATAGCTATACTACTTTGAGACAACGAAATATCTCAAAAAATACGCATCCTACGGAGAAAATGTCTGGAATAAAAACTTTTCATTTTCGAGGGGAAAAAAGATTTGTTGAAATTCACCCCACCCACCCCCACAGGAGTAAGGGGTGGGGGTAAATTTGTAATTTCGAATGGCAACCGCAATTTTTTATCACAGATTCAGATTCTACTTTACGAAATACGTAAGTTTTATTCGGAAAATTTGTTTCGATTCGCGATAGATGGCGCTGCAATTGCGAAATTAAGCACCACGAAGGGAATAGACAACTACTACGTCCACGTCGTTATTCCTGGGTAGAGCTAAAAGTAGTGTCAACAATTTCGTTTTTCGCAATTGCAGCGCCATCTATCGCGAATCGAAACAAATTTTCCGAATAAAACTTACGTATTTCGTAAAGGAGAATCTGAATCTGTAAAAAAAAATTGGGGTTGCCGTTTGAAATTACAAAGTTACCCCCACCCCTGCCTCCTGTGGGGGTAGGGGCGGGGTAAATTTTAACAAATCTGTTTTCCCCCTCGAAAATAAAAAGTTTTTATTCCAGACATTTGTTCCGTAGGATGCGTATTTTTTGAGATATTTCGTTGTCTCATGTTAAAAAAACACCCTGTATACTGAATGTCAAACTCAGAGTGAAACAGAATCTCGAGAGAATACGGACTTTGAACAGCCAACAAAAAGATTCAGATTAAAATAACGTCACAAATAATCATTCCATTTCAATAAAAATAAAAAATATAATTAAAAAAATAAATAAATAAAACCTGTGGATCAGGTCTGCTGAGGAAACTACATAAAAAAACGCGCCGAGACCTCTACCTCTGCGGTGGTGTGGAAATGATTTACGCATCGCTTTCGCCTTGCCTCTGTGTTGAGAGCGTTCTCGACCGTGATCCACACGGCGCACAAAAAACTTGTTCATACAAAAGTTGTTGGAAATTGAGTCCCCTGAAACTTTACTATTCAAATACTCCACTTGTTTTCAATACAAATAGTCAAAAAGTGGAAAAAAACCGCGCCACTTTCCTAATTTTCGACACTTCTTGCTTATTGTTAGCGACAAATAATTTCTTGACAACAATATCGTCCTGATGAAAATTGTAGAGAATAAAAATCTCTACAAATTCGTTTCCTACCTTTTTTATCGAAAAATGCAAAATACGCGTGAAAATCGACGAAAACACAAAATCCAATATGGCGGACACTTCCCATAATTATTGCTTGGACAATTTTGTGATTTTTTCATCTGCTTCGTGGAGGAAACTTAACTGCGTCGAAAAATCGCTGCCCGCGGTTTTTCTCTTTCTTATGTCGAATTTGATCTAAAGTTATTGGGCTAGTTTCCACTGTTGGAACCGTCGTCTCCGTCGTCTTGTGTATCTCCACGCGCACTATAGTGACCCTAGCGGCCGAAAGTGTCCGCCGCCTTCCCAATAGCCTTATAGACCGTAAGCCCATGTCATAAATGATGTAATTATAGGAAAGAGGAATACTTTACACCTGACCGATTCGACTTACGATGTCGAACGTAAAAATGCGTGACTTACAGGTCTGAGTGGAAGAGGTGAGCGGTGGCGTCCTGGCAAAGGTGCCAATTTTTATGGTTCATTGCTGTGACTCGGAAGAGGTTGAAAATGTGTGTACATGTGGGAGATGACATACAAAAAGCACCCGCGAATTATAAGTCACTTTACTAGATGTAAAAGTGCTTTAAGTCACCTTCAAAGTTGCCGGAAATACATGTAACATTTCTTGATATTGATTTTACAGGAAAAAGTTTTAAATAAAAGTTAGTCTACTCCGAAAGATGCATATTTTCATTCCCATATTCATATTTACATTATTTATTGTTGTAAAAGTTTACACTTCTTCCGTTGGAATGTATTCGATCTTTATTACCGTGACGAGAGTCAATTTTCCTGACGCTAGCATGGGGTCGTCTCAGATTTTTTTATGGCTATTGTCGCAGGCATAGACGGTTACACTGCTTGAGAGGCCCCATGCTGCGTCCGGAAAGTTGATTTTCGTCACGGCAATAAAGATCGAATGCATTCCAACGGAAAAAGTATAAACATTTAACAACAATAAATAATGTAAATGTGAATGTGAAGCGATTTTGTTATTTAATTTGCTAGAATAATATTAAGCTTTATCACAACTTCCAACGTCAATAAGAAGCTGAGACCGTGAATCTGTTTATGATTGTTTATAGGAGAATACGTTATTATTTTACCTGAAAGTAGCTGACGCCAATTTGTTACACAAGACTTACACTATTGATGTACTCATTTTGAGAACACCTTCTTTTAAATTGCCAAAGATAGAGCAGGTGAAAGGAAAAATGGAAGAAAGAATGAAAAATGCGCATAACTAGGTAAATATAAACATTTGAATGAAATATTCCGCAGTAATGTTGGTGTACACCTGCTGGGGAGTATTTTTTCTCTCCTGGCAGTTTTCGAAAAAATGACTTGCTGTGCAGAGAAACAGCTTTTGATTGTTGTGGCATTTCTTTAATCGATGTTCTCTCTAAATGTATCATTTTCATCAAAAATGACATGTGAATGAAAATATGCATCTTTCGAAGCAGAACAACTTTTGTTTGAAACTTTTTCCTGTAAACCAATATCAAGAAATTTTACCTGTATTTCCGGCAACTTTGAAGGTGACTTACAGCACTTTTACATCTAGTAAAGTGACTTATAATTCGCAGGTGCTTTTTGTATGTCATCTCCTACATGTACACAAATTTCCAACCTCTTCTGAGTCACAGCAATGAACCATAAAAATTGGCACCTTTGCCAGGTCGCTAACACTCATCTCTTCCACTCAGCCCTGCCAGTCACGCATTTTTACGTTCGTCATCGTAAGTCGAATCTGTCAGGTGCGAAATATTCCTCTTACCTATAATTACATAATTTATGTCATGGGCTTACGCTCTATGACTCTTCCTATACTTAAGGCATATTTTGTTTATACTTCTGACATACTTGAGTTATACATTACGCAAATATACTTCAACTATAAGTTGTTATACTTAAGCTATATATATATATTTAAGGTATACATCCAATATACTACATTCAAATATACATTGAGTATGGAATCGTCTTATTTATCATTATTTTACTATACCATCTGCGAGAAGAATCCTATAAAATCGGCCAGATTCTTTCCTAGATCAATCCCATCAGAAAATATTGTATATGAATACAAATTTGAGGTCAAAATAAAAAAATCGATATTTTCTTAAAGGAGACAAGTTTTTACAGGGGCGGTTGGGAACATCGCTAAAAAAAAGCTTATAAAAAAATCTATGAACATTTTTATTTATGTGTTTTTCATACGGACAACCGCAGGATTTCGCCAGGAGCGGGTGCTAATCTGAAAAATTGCACCCCCTCCCAGCGAAATCGCGGTAAAATGTCAGCTGTAACCACGTCTCACGACCGTGAGATACGTGGTTACAGGCTGCGACGAATTCAATACAATAATTTGGCAAAAGTCTCGTGCAGTCTGAGGACACGGAGCGACCCATGGACGATCGCCTTCAGCATTTTGTTGACACACAGGGATGCTTTTTAAGCCATTAACCAGTGGCTCCTCCGAGAGCGGCGCTGATCAAGACGATTAGCTTAACAGAATATTCCGGGTATAACCATCGCAACTCCCTTATAACGTCTTTATACCTCTCTTTCTTTTCTTTCTCCTTGGCTGTGACGTTTTTGTCAGCTGGTGCCGAACATTTGGTAACAAACATGGTTAGTTTCTTGAAGCCAAGGAGAACTATGTCAGGCCTCGAATACGCAACAGAAACAATTGTCGCGAATATAAAGTTCCAGTATATACGGTCCTTCTCATTTTCGACAATTGACTCTATTTCCCTAGGAGCGTTTAGCGGAGCGGTATTTGGCTAATTCCGCAAGAGCGACAGAGATGGTAATAAAGCACTCTTAGTGCCGCATTGTGCCTTTGGATGTAGGTCGTTCCCGCATGAGTTGTACAACTAGATATTATGTATCCTAGATGTTCGGGGTGTGCATGACACGCTCTGCTGCTGTCATCGGGAATATCTTGACTCAAAATGTGGCTACGGTATGCTAGAGTGGAAATGACACCACGGTCTTGACAGCCAAAATGAAACCCTACGTGCCCGCCTTCAATCCGGATGATTTAAGGAAAACATACGTTAGCTCATACGACATCGACTGATCCTCCACATTTGTGCGGAAGATGCCGTGCATCCTCTTGTCGAGGAGCTCTTCGCGGAAGTTTTTCTCCTGTGCTTTCTTAATCCGGGCCTTCAGGAGTGAGTATTCAAGATGAATAAGATTTTATGCATTTTGCTCACCCCTGACATTGAAGCCAAGTCCGAGTGTTTCAGCAGCCTCCTCCGCTGCTATGTGCAGAAACGCCCCTTTACCTACATCTTCGTGTTTGCTGACCATTTTAAGAAGAGGGTCTTGTCCATTTGCAACTATATGTGCTGTGCCCAGAATAATCCTGTTGTGAAGACATTCAAGATTCAGTATTCCGCGACCACCTAGGCGGCGTGAGATGTAAAGTCGCGAAACAGAAGACTTAAGGTGCATGCTTTTGTTCACGTGCAAAACCTTTCGCGTCCCGATATCAAGGGATTTGAGCTCGTCCTTCGTCCATGGTACCACTCCAAATGAATAGAGTACTACCGGGACGGTAAGCTTGTTCGTTGCAGATACTTTGTTCTTAGCTGACAGTATGAAAGACCAAATCTGCCGGATGACAGTTTTGTATCTGCTTCGGAGAGTTTCCTTTATTAAATATGAGAATATTTCCCTCAATTTTATAAATCATTTTCAACTATGGTAATTTCTGAGCTTCAGATAATTAGTGAAAATCTTCGTTTAAACAGGATTCAAATAGACGCAAACTTTTGAGCTTTAAATTAATTTAAACATAAATATCAGAAAACAACATTGTTTTTGATTTAATAACATAGGTAATCATAATTAATTATTTCTATTTACGCCCTCTTACTACAAGTGGGTTAAAAAATGAATGATGTCGTGATTTAAAATTTGAAGTATCTGTAACACTTTTTTATATTATCATATATTAAACTCCTTCAAAATTTGACATACTAGCTTTACCTTGGACTCATTATGTACAAGTTTTAAAGCATATGTAATATAAAATATAATTTTTTGTTCAAGCCACGATTAGTTTGTCAGTCAGCTAACAGTTCCCAAGTTCCCTGACAACATTAAATAGTGATTCAGGATGGAAATATATCGCCTGTACAAATCGAGCCATTAATTGTCTTAGAGTATCAGTTACAAATCTGCGTCCCTCCTCTACGTCAGCGTTGGCACTCTTGGTGCTTTTATGGTGAATCCACACTACTAAGCCCATTCCGTAACGCGCGGCGCGGCACCGCACGTGCGTTTGCCTTGCGTTCTAAGTACTACCAACCTCCGGGTAGAGAAGTGAAAGTTACTAGGGGGAAATATGGCCGCCACAGATTGCTGGAGCATGGTTTTAACTTGAGGAGGCATGTAGTCATGAATTTATAAAGTTAAAGTGTCACACTGCTGATTCAGGTTAGGGGAGGAAGAATATATTTAAATATTATCATCGTTAATAAATCAAGACGGATATGGGGCGTTATTTCTCAAGTGTACCCACTCAAAAAGTCGAAGTTGTCTGATCTAAGTTAAACTTAGGCAAAGTGTTGTGCTATTGGATGGTAGTATATGGGGAAAAAATTTTGTCATTCGGATAAGTATTGACCGAGGGGGAGGGGGTACAAGTTTTGGGATTTTCGTGGATATCGTCTACTTCGGCGATTTTTAGCTCTTCTAATAGCAATGAAAAAATTTTTGTCTAGTACAGTTTCGATAGGGTTTTTGACGCCCTTTCGATTGGTGCTACGCATTTTATCGAAAAATAAATATTTGACCTTCAAAAATGAAGTTCAAAAATGAATTTCACTTTTTTTGGAAATACGATAGGTTTTTTTTTTGGTCTTAAAGGAAAGCCCAGGTTTTTTCCTATAAGACCATGTAGGTTAGAAAGTGGGATTCAAATTGTTAATGTATGAAAATAAGCGTCGAGTACTCCAGTACGCTCTTGACACTGGCGCTAGAGCCCCGCAGCGCACCGTGGTGCCTTCATGATATTGTTTTTTTTCGAAAGTAATAATATATGCCAGTATATTTGAATGCTCTCTGCATTTTGAAGGGTTGAGACTGCCATTATTTAAATGCCTGTATTACGTTAACTGATGAATTTTGAAAAAATTTTGAATTTTTGAAAATCTAGTTATTGAATAAGAGGTCGGGTCGAAAAGGTGGTTTTATGGATGGAAAATTCAACTTCTCACACTTGCTCCAAAGTCTTGGAGTCACAGACAACTAATGGTCGAATTCGAGACATCCGAGCGACAAGCTGAAAATGCGAAAAAGTTAGTTGCTAACAATGGGATTTTAACTCTGCCTACGCCAAAAAGAGGAAGGCCTTTGAGTCATGAAACTGAAGACCTCGTATCCAAATTTTATGAGCGTGACGACATGAGTCGGTTAATGCCTGGAATGAAGGATTGTGTTTCTGTTTGAGTGAGTGACAAGAAAGTTCTCGTTCAGAAAAGATTGATTTTGTGCAATTTAAATGAATTGTATGCAGAATTCCAGTCAGAACATGAAGATATTGAAATAGGCTTCACGAAATTCACACCACTCAGAGCGAAACATTGCGTTTTGGCAGGGAGTGGCGGTACCCACACAGTATGCGTTTGTGTTCACCATGAAAACGTGAAGTTGATGCTAAAAGAAATAAACATGCAATATATAAAGAACGATTCAGAGTTAATTTTAAATGGTTATCGCGATTGTTTGAAGTGAACTGTGTGCCCAGATGCGACAAGTTCCTGCCAATTAGAAGATTGAAGCTTTCGAGGAGGAGGATTTGGAAGAAATCAAATTTGATTCTTGGCTGCAGACTGACAGATGTACTTTAAAGACGTTAATGCTGAATGTTGATGAATTTGTGAATGAGCTTTGTGAAGCGTTGCTGAAGCTAAGAACGCATCATTTCCTTGCTACAGAGCAGTCATTATTTTTCAAAAATCTGAAGATAACTTTGAAAAATGGTGAATTCGTTATCTCATTTGATTTCGTTGAGAACTTTAAGTTTGTGCTCCAAAACTCGGCACAAGGATTTCACTGGAATAATGATCAGGCCACAATATTCACAGTAGTTATTTATTATGTAAAAGATGGAGAACTCAAGCACAAAAGCATGGCAATCATATCAGACAATTTGAGTCATGACACTGTTGCCGTTTATGAGTAACAGAAAATAATTCTAAATTATCTTAAGGCAAATTTTTCAGTCCAAAAGGTGTACTACGTCTCAGATGGAGCAGGTCAGCATTTTAAGAACAAGAGCAATTTTGCTAATATCCTAGCTCACAAGGCAGATTTCGGAATCCCAGCTGAGTGGCATTACCATCCTACCGCTCATGGCTCATGGTAAGGGTGCATGTAATGGCATAGGGGCAAATGTTGAACGGAAGGAAGCAAGGTTTAGCCTACAGTGTTCCACTGAAGATCGCATTCTAGATGCTTCATCTCTATTTCAGTGGGCAAAGAAGTACTGCAAGGAAACTGAAATCATTTTTAGTAGCAAGGAAGATCACGAAGCCACTGCTAAAGATCTGAAAACAGATTCGATGCTGCAGTCACAATCAAAGGGACTTTGCAGTACCATGCATTTCTACCTACTGAAGATTGGGAGACTTCAATTGAAGAGATTTCCTTCAGCCACGGAATGCGACTACTTCCCAAAAGAGAAGAAACGAAAATTGGAAAAAAAAAGTGAAAACAACTGTCACTAAAAAAACGAAAGGCAGATAGAAGACCAGACATCAGCAAAAAAAATCTCCAAGCTTCAATTCTACTTAATCCATAAAACCACTTTTTCGACCCGACCTCTCATTCAATAACTAGATTTTCCAAAATTCAAAATTTTTTCAAAATTCATCAGTGAACGTAAAGGCTCTTTTACACCTTCCGTCAATCGGTCGTCGACCGACCAACATAACGAAATATCCATTCACACCTTCGGAAAATTCAGTGAAAGTTAGTAACATTTTAGTAATCTTTCAGTGAGTTTCAGAAGGTAACTAAAATATTACTACATTTAACTAAATTTACCGAAGGTGTGAATGGATATTCCGATATATTGGTTGGTCGACGACCGATTGACGGAAGGTGTAAAAGAGCCTTAATGCAGGCATTTAAATAATGGCAGTCTCAACCCTGCAAAATGCAGAGAGCGTTCAAATATACTGGCATACACTATTACTTTTGAAAAAAAAAACAATACCATAAAGGCACCACGGTGCGCTGCGGGGCTCTAGCGCCAGTGTCACGAGCGTACCTGAGTACTCGACACTTATTTTCATACATTGAAAATTTGAATCCCACTTTCTAATCTACATGGTCTTATAGGAAAAAACCTGGGCTTTCTTTTAAGACCAAAAAAAACCAAAAAAAACCTATCGTTTTTCCAAAAAAAGTGAAATTTATTTTTGAACTTCATTTTTGAAGGTCAAATATTTATTTTTCGATAAAATGCGTAGCACCAATCAAAAGGGCGTGAAAATCCCTATCGAAACTGTACTGGTCAAAATTTTTTTCATCGCTATCAGAAGAGTTAAAAATTGCCGAAATAGACGATATCCACGAAAATCTGAAAACTTTTACCCCCTCCCCCTCGGTCAATACTTATCCGAATGGAAAAATTTTTTCCCCATATACTACTATCCAATAGCACAACACTTTGCCTAAGTTTAACTTAGATCAGACAACTTCGACTTTTTGAGTGGGTACACTTGAGAAATAACGCCCCATATACTGTTTTCACCATTCAGAATTCGTTCAGACAGCAGATTTTGCTTTCTTTTCAACGGAAACGTCTGTAAAGAAGTTAGGGAAATCCTTCCCTTAACATATTTTATTAAAGAATGATAATTTTCCATTTTAAACCATTTTTGTTGTGGTTTTGTTTTCTATCAGCAAATCCATTGCTATTGACTCAGAAAAGACCGCATATACTATAGGAAACTTTGTCAGGTCACATCCTTTGTCATTAATTTTGATAAATTTATTAATTAATATTTAATTTCAACCAAACAGATGAATTCTTAACTATAGCCACAATGAACATACAACTGAAATAATTGCATAATCAGTTAAAATAATTGATTTTCGATTTTTAAAAACACTTCAAAGCTGAAAAACGAATTTTCCTGTGAAACAGTTGAATTTTTAACACAAGCATATGTATTTTCCACCAAATAAAAATTTTCTGGAGAAATTTGAAACAAGGATGATTAATTTTTTCCGAAACACGAATTTTTATCCAAAAAAAGAAGAAAAATTCAACTTTTAGCTGCAAAAAATGTATTCTCAATAAAAGGAGAAACGACTTTTGAACAATGCAATTTAATTTTCAGCCAAAAAGATGAACCATTATCTTAAAAAAAGAATTTTCAACTAAGTACTTCAAGTTTCAATTACGAAACTACAATTTTCAAGTAACCAATTGAGCTTTCAAGGAAACTGACGAATTTTTAACTACAGTTACAATGAATCTATGACTGAAATAGATAAATAATCAGTTGAAATAATTGGTTTTCAATTGTAAAAAAAAACCATAAAGCTGAGAAACGAATGTGTCTGTGGAACTGTTGAACTTTTAACCCAAAAATATGAATTTTCCACCAAATAAGAATTTTTGGGGGAAATTGGGAACAAGGAATATCAATTTTGTACCAAAGAAGACGAATTTTTATGGCAAAATAGAAAAAAGTGTCCATTACCGGTGGAAAAATTTAACTTTCAGTGGTAAAAAATTAATTTTCAATAACAGAAGAAACGACTTTTTAAAAAATTAGTTTAATTTTGAACAAAAAAGGTGAACCATTATCGCAAAAGAAAAATGAATTTTTAACTACGTACTTTTATTTTTAATTACAAAACTATAATTTCAAACTAACCAGTTAAACTTTCCAGCAAACAGGCGAGTTTTTAACTATACTTTTGATGAATCTACAGCTAAAGTAGATACATAATTAGTGAAAGTAATTGATTTTCAATTTTTTTTAAACTTTAAAGCCAAAAAACGAATTTGTGTGTGAAACATTTGAATTTTTAACCCGAGAATGTGCATTTTTCACGCAATAAGACTTTTTTGGGGAAATTTGAAAAAAGGATTATCAATTTTCTACCAAAAATGACGAATTTTTATGCAAAAGAGAAGAGAAATTCAACTTTCAGATGCAAAAAATTAATTCTCAATGAAAGGAGAAACGACAGTTAAACGAAGCAGTTCAATTTTCAACCAAAAAGATGAATCCCAAAAAAAAGAATTTTCAACTAAGTAGTTCAATTTTCAATCACGAAACTACAATTTTCAACTAATCAGTTAAACTTTCAAGCAAACAAACGGATTTTCAACTGCAGTTACTATGAATCTACGACCGGAATAGATACATAATGATAACAGTAATTGATTTTCAATTGTAAAAAAACTTCAAAGCTAAGAAACGAATGTGTCTGTGAAACAATTGAATTTTCAACCCAAAAATATGAATTTTCCACCAAATAACAATTTTTTGGGGACATGGGGAACACAGAATATTGATTTTGTACCAAAAAAGACGAATTCTTATGACAAACTAGAAAGAAGTTTCCACTAACGGTGGAAAAATGCAACTTTCAGTTGTAAAAAATTTATCTTCCATAACAGAAGAAACAACTTTTTAACAAATTAGTTCAATTTTCAACAAAAAAGATGAAACATTATCTCAAAAACAAAAATGAATTTTCAACTATTTACTTCAATGTTCAATTACGAAACTACTATTTTCAAAAAAACAATGAAACTTTCAAAAGCAAACCGATTAATTTTCAACTACAGTTGAATTTTCAACTGAGACAGATTTATTTTTAAGCCAAAAAGTGAAATTTTCCACGAACTTATTCAATTTTCAAGCAAGCAATATTTCAGCTTAATTTTCATCGTCAGGAGTGAGGAACTAAAGAAGAAATAAATAGAAATATGGCAAATAAATCACTGGCAAGAATTTCAACGTTTCTTTTTCACTGGCCATTGATATATTAGGCCTGGAATTTAATTCGTTTCCTGTATTATCGTGTTTCGTAACACCTGGTCGTACTTCTATTTTTTCTCGTCCACACAACTTAATTGGAAACTCTTCTGTTTTAATAATCTAGTTCTAACCCGACTCGACACGAAGGTACCCGAATGTCTTCGGGTTTGCGATCTCGCATCCCTCACCACCATCGTTCCGCACCATTCCGCGTGGATGCGCGCGCTACATCGCATCGTCTCCCTTCACCCCGACCCCCAAAACCCGAGTTTACGCGAAATCACCCGCGTATCAGACCCAGCACAACACCCCCCGAGCCCTCAAACCCCCCATGTCCACACGAGTTGACACGGAAGTAGCCGACCGCACTCGAGAGCGGTGCGATCTCGCATGCCCCACCACCACCGTTTCGCGTTGTGCCGCGTCGTTCGCGAGCCACATCGCATTGTTTCCCCTTGCCCCGACCCCCAAAATCCGAGTTTACGCGAAAGCACCAGACTGTGCTCGAGACCCAGCACAGAAATAGGGTTGGTAAATCGCAGTGAAAAGTCGATTTTCGACTTTTCGATCGACTTCTTATGCGTCGACTTTCAAAGTCGATTAATCGACGAAAAAAGTCGACTTTTTCGACTTTTTTCGCTAGAACTTGATTTTAATTTACTTTAAATAACTGGCATTGAACTTAACTTGCCTAAAATTACTTTAACTAACTTCACATTAATTTAGCCTACTGTAAATGAAAGAAAAAAGGAAATAAATAGAGATATTTATAAAATTGATGATAAGTCGGTGCGGGATAACGTAAAACAGTGAACGGTGTTGATTTCATTTCAGTATATTCGATGAACTTTTCGAATAGTTCTTTTCAATAGTCTCAAATTTAAAATAAAATACACTCCTTTGATGAGATTACCTACTGCATCTGAGGACATTTCAGGATCAATTTTTTAGACTGAATTTACCATTCAATTTCTCACTTAATTCATATCGGCCCTTTTTAGGGCTTTGATTGACATATACAGGGAAAACTCGATGATTCTAAGTGCTTTTGGGCAGTAAAAAACTATGAGTTATCGAAAATAGAAGTATTAATACTATAAACGTATGTAATACGTTTATACGAATGAGAGAAGCCTGCCGGCTCGGCCAGAAGCAGACTTGCACGCGATTGGTTGGCGCTATGTATTCAAGCGCGTCATGCGCGGACGGATTCAGTGAGTCGTATAGCACAGCAACAGCAATGAAGCAAACTGCAAACGTATTTTGGACTTGGCGCGCGGTGGTAAGCAAAAGTCGTCGGAAGAAGTCGAAAAGTCGAACGAACAAAGTCGACTTCGAGTCGACTTCAATATCACAAAGTCGAGTGTAAAAAGTCGACTTTCGGTCCCTGAAAGTCGATTTTCGAGCAAAGTCGAAGTCGACTTTACCAACCCTACACAAAACCCCTCGAGGCTGCTTGTACTGACATTCCGTTACGAATAGTCGGTTTTTGTCCGTACAAGTAGACATTTAGTTTAAATGATTCAAATTCGAATTAATTTTGATTTTTTGTAGACCTTCTTAACACCTCTTCATCTTATTCGATTTTTTCTAGGAATAATAGGTGTTCAATACTTATTCTACATCAAAACTCAACACTTTCACTTGTAAATTGAATTTTTTTTTAATATAAAGTGTCAAAGTCCCAAGTTTCGTATTTTACACTAAAACAATATCTTCATTTTAATGAAAGCTTCAACTTATTACTATATTATTTTGAAGTTATTCTAATTAGAGAAATCTTATAAAGTATCAATCAGTCGTCTTTATTTGTTTGACTACTGAGACATTCCAATTGAAAAAGTTTCCTTTTTATTATCAAAATCGGGAAATCATTCAATTTTGAACTCCCTTTTTAAATGTTCACGAGTTTTCATGCAATTCAGTAACAAAACAGCTTTTCACTAATTTTACGGCTTGAGAGATTACATAATTGAAGTTTATTGAAGATCTTGGAGGCGAGTTTATCAAGAAAATAATAATAAAAACATGTTATAAATATTCGATTGAAAGGTTAATCCAGACTAAAAATATTCATTAAAATCATAATGTTCTTATTGTATCGCCTTAAAGTGGTATGGATCTCGTATTTACTTGATTGTTTTGTTGGGGCAAAAAAGACAACTATGGAGATTTCATTTAATTTCTCGGTAAAAGTATAAATAATCTCGCTGTGTATCATATTTAATGCAGTTATACTTAGAAAACAAAAGAATTCATTTAATTTTGTAGTTAATTTTTGTAAACAGTTTGTATGAAAAATGGTCAACTGTGTCGACTTTTGTAAAGCAATTGTTTTTCAACTAGTATTTCTGAGATTTATGTAAAGAAACGATAGCAAAACCGTGGAACAGTTTTGACAAATGAAGTGACTGCTACAGCTTGTGCAGGCAACTCATTGGTTAAAACTGTTCCACTATTCTACTCATCCACCTCTATGGGACTACGCCCTCACAGTACAAAATACCTCGAAAAAAGTTAACTAAGGTAATTTTTTCGCGAAAAAGGGGGAAAATAAGGGAAAGGTTACACATTCGTCTTCACATGTATAAAGGAAAAAAAATCTTCTTTTAAGAATTACTCAATTGTTAAATAATGTTGAATGATTTTTTAATTACTTCTGACATTGAAGAATTTTTGTTCACAAATTGCATATAGCTACAAGGAGAGGCAAAACATTTGACATTGTTTTTAATCTCATAAAATTGTGACTGACAGTCCATTGGACTAATATTCATTTCCCAAAAAACAGTATCTGCTAGTAGAGACTGGTTTTCGAAAAATCGACTTTTTTCTAAATTTTCCAATAATTGTATTGTCAACTGTAGAAAATTCAGTGATCAATTTTCATCAACTTTTCAACAGTTAAGAATTCAATTTTTAATTCTCTTCAACTTTCAACAGTTCAATAATGAAGTTTTAATTTCGTTCAATTTTTTAACAGTTGAAAATTAAACAAAATTGTTTTAAATGAAAGAAAATTCTTTTAATAAATTGCAGCAGAATTAGACTGGAATACGATATTCATTCTCTCTAGGCTCATTTGATAAAATACAATAAATAAAATTTAATAAATTGCAGCAGAATTATACTGGAATACGATATTTATTCTCTCTAGACTCATTTGATAAAATACAATAAAAGTCACTTTGAAATTCGTCGACGAATGACGTCAACAATTATTACTTTAAAATTCGCTCAAATTTGTTCGTGCAAGATTTCACCTTTTCTCTCATCTAAGACATCCGAAGAGATTCACAATGAATTGTATGCATACAATAGCGCGGAAGTACTTACATTAATCGCTCCCCGATTGAACATGTTTGTACCTTACTTTTCCCGGATAAATTTGATGGATAAAGACGATATCTCTTCAAAAAAGTTGAATTTCCAATCAAAAACATGAATTTGTAACCATAAAGAGTAATTTTCTATTGAAAGATACGATTTCTCAACAAAACACATACATCTTCAACGAATCGGTTAAATTCATAACCAAAGAAGTTAATTTCCTACTAAAGAAGACGAGTTTTCAACAAATGGCATCAATTTTGTTGCATATAGTTAAACTTGAAATACTCAAAATACAAATTAGGAATAAAAAATGGAATAATTAAAGTTTAACTTAAAAAAATCATTTTCCAATAAAAAAGTAATTTTCTGCAAAACACTTGAATTTTCGATCAGATTGTTGAATTTTCAATACAACAAGACGATTTTTCACGCCAAATTGAATTTGCGACAACGTACTTGCGTTTTCAGTTAAAAAATTAATTTTTAAGAAAAGAAACCAATTAATTCTTACAAAAAAAAATTAATTTTAAAGAAAGAAGTTCAACTTTCAAACAAAGAATTGAATTTTCAACCTTCAAAGATGAATTCTTAACAAAAAATATAATACTTGTTATTTCAACGAAGAAAAGTTTACCATTTTAAGTAGGAAGCATTGAATGTGAACAAAAAAGATTAAATTTCTGCCAATGGAGATGAATTTTGAAATCAAAAAGGAAAATTTTCAACAAGAGTTGCAGTTTCAATCAAGAAATCTTGTGCAGTAAAGAATGACTTTTTCATAATAAATCAAATATCGTAACTTATACATTACATATAACTTGAGAAAAACGTTATCGCAGTGACATTGGCAAGCACTGATAATAATCGAACCCTTATCACCTAAGGTTATAAACCGCGCTTTCGAATTGTTCTTAGGGATCGTCCATAAATTACGTAAGACGTTTTTCTTTTGTTTGAATAAAGAAGGAAATAAAATTGCTGTGAAGTTGAGAAGGACACAACGATACAAACGAAAGAAAAACGTCTTACGTAATTTATGGACGATCCCTTATTCCATCTCTTCAACTTCATTTTCTATGCAGTCTACTAATTTGTTCACGATTTTCCATTTTGTCGTGAGTGGGAAATTTTTAAGGGCATCCTGTAAAATACTTCCATACTCGTCAACTGTCCTTCTCTCCTCATATTTCTCATTGATTAATATTTCCTCTTCTAATGGATATCAGTTTTCAATGTCAGCAGCAACATGTCAGCAGCAATATATAATTGATTTAACAAGACGATTCGGAATGAGTTCAAAATTCAAGAATTTCCCGATTTTAATAATAAAAATGAAACTGTTTCAATTGGAATATCTTAGTGGTCAGACAAATATAGACGACTGATTGATACTTTATAAGATTCTTGCAATTTTAAAATAACTTCAAAATAATATAGTAATAAGTTGAGGCTTTCATTAAAATGAAGATATTGTTTTAGTGTAAAATATGAAACTTGGGACTTTAAAATTTTTCAGTTAGAAAAAAGGAACAATTGCTTAATATTTAAAAATATTTGACTGGTCATATAAAATCAGTAGTTCTACATTAAATATTTGAAACTCTACAAGAAACTAATCTTTGAACGTTACAATTTTAAGCGTTATAATGAAAAAAATTCAACTTACAAGTGAAATTGTTGAATTTTGATGTAGAATAAGTATTGAACGCCTATTATTCCTAGAAAAAATCAAGTAAGATGAAGAGATGTTAAGAAGGTCTAAAAAGATTCAAAACTAATTCGAATTTGAAATGATTTTGAATCATTTCAACGAAATGTCTTCTTGTACGGAGAAAAACCGACTATTCGTAACGTAATGTCAGTGCAAGTAGCTCACGGGCTAATTTAAAACAAAATGTAGATTTTTCGACATTTCGAACAAAAATGGAGATGCTTTCCAAGAATTGTGAAAGGCCTCGAGGGAATAAAATTGTTTATTTTTTATATTTTTGACCTACTCGTGTTTACAGGGGGGGGGGGGATCGATGGGTTCTGTGCCGGGACCGACACGCTGCGACTCGAGCACAGTCGGGTGTTTTCGCGAAACTCAGGTTTTGGGGGTCGGGGCAAGGGGAGACGATACGATGTGGCGCGCGCATGACGTGGCACAATGCGAAACGATGGTGGTGGGGGATGCGAGATCGCATCGCTCTCAAGTGCGGTCCGCTACTTCCGTGTCAACACGGGGGAGGGTTCTGGGGGAGCTGTGCATGGGTCTGGCAACCAGGGACTCGAGCACAGTCGATTGCTTTCGCGTAATCTCGGGTTTTGGGGGTCGGAGTGAAGGGAGACGATGCGATGTAGCGCGCGCATCCACGCGGAACGGCGCGGAACAATGGTGGTGGGGGATGCGAGATCGCAAACCTGAAAACATTCGGGTACCTTCGTGTCAAGTCGGGTTAGAACTAGATTATTAAAACCAAAGAGTTTTATTGAACAAAGTTTGTTCTTTTCTGGAAAAACTTCGAATGATCGTTAAAGTGATTGTCAGTAACAATATCTATAAAACACTTTGTTTTGAAAATTGTGGAATTTGTGCTTTTTCAAATTTTGGATTTTCCTTTATCATTTGAATTGCTGCAGATATTATTGGGGAGAACATAGGTTCAATTATATATGTTGAAACACAAATCCTAAACAAATGAAATAAGTAAATATGAAACTTTAACATTTTGGCCTGCAATAGTATATTGTGTATCAAGGGCTTAGAGGAGGCTATTTTGACAAGTGTGAACTTGCTGCCCGAGCGAACCGAGGGAGGCAGTAACACGAGGCAAAATAGCCGTAGGCCCTTGATACACACCATAATTTTTGTCCTACCCTCCTTGAAAACAATCATGTGAAGCACATAGAGGATGTTTCGTGTACTTGACAATTTTAGATTATAAGTGAAAGGAAGGAAGAACGTACTTTGCAAAAGGGAGACTGTAGGGTCCAACGATATAATTTGTTTTCAAGATAAAGATAATTTCCTCCATATTATCACTTGCGTGGTGCATTGTATGTGTAGCGGGCGTAAAGTTTTATGTGGCGGGCGTAAAGTTTCATGTCCGCCCGGCGGCGGAGTGCGCATGTGCGAACGTCACTGGACTGGAAGTAGCCACATTACGCCTGCTACAAGTGCATGCAATGGTGCGTTTTCAAGGGGGGTCGGAAAAAAATTCCATTTTTGCAACACCTACCTCAAAAGCTGACTTTTTCATCCTTCTAAATGCTGCCTAAAGGACCTTATTGAGCAGACTGTGTGCAAAATAATTGTCGCATATGCGTAGTTTGAAGACGGCTTACTTTAGGCACTGATGAAAAAGCAGAGCATGCGCACTTTCG
Organism: Andricus quercusramuli; assembly: GCA_932178445.1. Lineage (NCBI taxonomy): Eukaryota > Metazoa > Arthropoda > Insecta > Hymenoptera > Cynipidae > Andricus > Andricus quercusramuli. Next base: position 155,137 of record CAKNXH010061237.1, read on the forward strand.
AGATGAGGTACTTTAGACACTGGCATAGGTAACTTTAAACACTGGTGTTAGTATCTTCTTGGAATTTAACTTGAACAAATCTTTAAATGAACAAAAGAGCATAAACGCCAACATTTTTTTTAAGAATTTTTTTCCCAACAAATTTTTTTCAATAAATTTTTTTGTTTCAAAATTTTTTTTCCTCCAAAATTTTTGTTCTAAGGCCGAAAGACACATACATCCTGCAATTTATAACCATCTGCGATTGAAAAAAATCTTCCGATTGGCGGAAGCCGAGTTTTCTAACGGAAAAATGCCAACATTTTTCATTTCTTCACTTCCATTGCTTATAAAATGAACAAATTAAATTAAATATGTATCACTTCCCAGAATATCTGAATTATCTTGAATATTTCAGAGAAGTCCAAATTCAATAAAATCGCTCATTTAGAGATGTGGCTACAAAAATTTCTTATCGCCATTGAATATTGATTATTTTTGCTTCTTCATAGAGGAAGCTTTGCAATGGTAACATTTTCTAAAAATTTTTAATTCATTTAATTAAACCCTTCCTAATTTGAAAATGTCTAATACAATGTTCTAAGCAATTGTCCGGATGTGTGTGTGTGTGTGTGTG